>JACEFZ010027352.1:370000-490000 GCA_014155875.1 Cepaea nemoralis | reverse complement strand
GCGTAATCTTGCCTAGTACATCAACAGCAGCTGAAAAATGCTGATGTGTACTGCAACGTCCTGTAAGGGATATGCAAATAAAAAAAACATTGCGTAACGTAAAGTATGTTAATACAATTCAGTTAGATAATATTACCTAAAACTGATATAAACATGATGAAGTAAGCAATGCACAAGTTTTTATATTGTACATGTGAAAATCAAGTGACAGTAAAAATTATAATATGAAATATGGCCATACAATGTTGTTTGTCCATCAAGAATGATGATGACCATTCATTTCATCCAGTGGGGTTGAAGGTATGGAGCCGTGGGTTCTAAGATGACTGATAAGGCCTATTTTGGCTCGAAATGTTCTTTGACAATGTGAGCAAAGAATGCTAGACGTCTCTGGAGGAAGATTTCCTGCAGTGGTTTTTCTGTCCTGCCTTTTCTTCACAGCTCTTGCAGTCCTGGTTGTCTCGCACATGACTGCACCTTTGCGTAATGATGCACGCCACGAATTTCGGTCTCTGGCTGCAGCCTCCCAGGTGTCATGATGAATTCCAAAAGCATTCAGTGAAATTTTCAGTGTCTTTAAAGCGTTTCCTCTGGCCACCTTGGGAGCGTTTGCCACAACGCAGTTCGCTGTAAAAAAAAATTCGTTTAGGGAGCCTGTGATCTGGTATGCGAGTCAAGTGACCAGCCCAGCGAATCTGATTCTTCATCAGTAGAGTGTGGATACTGGGCATGGATGCTCTTTCTAGGACTTCAGTGTCTGGAATCTTGTCTTGCCATTTAATCTTCAGTAGCTTCCTTAGGCAGACTGTGTGGAAGTGGTTTAATTTCCTAGCGTGTCGCTGATAAACAGTCCAGGTTTCACAAGCATATAGCAGTGTGGATAATACAACTGCTTTGTAGACTTTTAGCTTTGTTTGCAGGCTTATTCCAGTTCTGTCCCATACATTCTTGTACAGTCTGCCAAAGCACTGGCCTTGGAGATTCTTGCATTCACTTCGTCATCAATTGTGGCAGCTTGTGACACAGTGCTGCCAAGATAGGTGAATTTGTCCACAACACTTAGTCTATGATCATTCACTTTGATATTCGGCACAGTGTGATTATTCCATGGAGCTGGCTGGTACATAACTACAGTCTTCTCCAAGTTGATATTGAGCCCAAAGTTGGCACAGGCATGTGAGAAAGCTGAAACATTATGTTGCATGTCCGCCTCTGAGTTGGCGTATAGAGCGCAATCATCAGCAAACAGGAGCTCTCTGACGGTGTCGCTGTTAATTTTGGTTTTAGCTTTCAGCCTTCTGAGATTGAATAACTTTCCATCCATACGGTAGTTGATGTCTATTCCAATGTTGTCGTTCTCGAAGGCATTCATCAACATGGCTGAAAACATGAGGCTGAACAGTGTTGGTGCCAGGACACATCCTTGCTTCACTCCATTGGTGACAGGAAAGGGTTCAGACAGTTCACCATTTTCCTGTACTCTTGCCTGCATGCCGTCATGAAATAGCCTGCACTATTTGGACAAACTTTCGTGGACAGCCATATTTTGCCATAATCTTCCACAGTCCTTCTCTGCTGACTGTATCAAAAGCCTTGGTAAGGTCAATGAAAGTGGAGAACATTTCGCAGTTCTGTTCCTGACATTTCTCTTGCAGCTGCCTTGCAGCGAAAATCATGTCAACAGTTCCACGTTCTTTTCTGAAGCCACATTGACTCCCTGGAAGAAGACCTTGATCGAGATGGGCTGTGAGGCGATTGAGAAGAATTCTGGCGAGTATCTTCCCTGCAATTGAAAGCAAGGAGATGCCTCGGTGGTTGTCACAGGATTGGCTGGTTTCCTTTACGTTTGTAAAGGTGGACTATTGACGCGTCCTTGAAATCTTGTGGCATGGTCTCGTTCACCCATATGTTTGTAAAGACTTGGTGAAGCTGCTCTGTTAGGACCGGCCCACCTGCCTTGTATATCTCTGCTGGGATGGAGTCAGGACCAGGTGCCTTGCCGCTGGAGAGTTGCTGGATGGCTTTGTTTACTTCCACTATGGTTGGCAGGTCATCAAGTGTCTCATTGGTGGGAACTTGAGGAAGGCAGTTGATGGTTTCATCATCGAAGAAGGAAGTTGCATTTAATATTTTGCTGAAATGCTCTGCCCAGCGTTGAAGGATTTCTTTCTTATCGGTGACCAATGTTCCCCCATCTGCACTGAGGAGGGGAACTATGCCTGGTGATGTAGGACCATAGACCGCTTTCAGTGAGTCGTAGAAGTTTTTCATATCATGTCTGTCAGCAAAGCCCTGAATTTCATCAGCTTTGCTGCTCAGCCAGGAGTCCCGCATGTGCCGAAGTTTCTGCTGCACTACTCTCTGAATGTTCTTGAAAGCATCTTTTTTTATGTTAACTTTGGGTCATTCAAATGTGCCTTGAGGAGAAGATGTTTCTCGGCCAGCAATTGGTTGATGTCTTCGGAATTTTCATCAAACCAGTCTTTATGCTTTCGATGGGCTGGACCCAGGATTTCTATAGCAGTGTTGTAAATTATGTCCTTTAGGGCTCTCCATTCTGTTTCTGTATCCTGTTTAGCTGCAGCATTGGGCTTGAGGTGGTCTTCCAGCATATTTTCAAACGACTGCTGCATTTTTTTGCTGTTTAGGCGGGTGATATTTAGCTTTTTTTTGCATTTTTGCACCTTGAGGACGCCGTGGTGGCCTGATGTGAATGTTTATTTTCGAGACAATGAGACGATGACCTGTCCAACATTCGGCACCACACATGGATTTTGTCACTCGAACGTCGTGTCTGTCATTCCTCCTGACGATAACATAGTCAATGAGGTGCCAGTGTTTCGAGCGAGGGTGCATCCACGATGTCCTATTTCTCATGGGGAGACGGAAAATTGTGTTCGTAATCAGGAGATCATGTTCGGCACATGTCTGAAGGAGGCGGAGTCCATTACTGTTACAATTTCCGACTCCAAGCTTTCCAATAATGCCACTCCAAGAGGTGGTGTCCGTGCCTACTCTGGCATTGAAATCCCCAAGGAGTATAAGTTTGTCTCTTTTGGGAACAGATGTTAATACATTGTGCAGGTCCTCATAGAACTTGTTCTTGACATCATCTTCGTTGGTCATAGTTGGTGCGTAGACACTCACAATGGTTGCATGCTTCCTTCCATTCAGCAAGGGCAACTTCATGGTCATGAGCCTGTCGTTTATAGCCTTTGGAAATCCAGCTAATTTGCCGACCAGAGCCGACTTAATGGCAAATCCCACACCGGATTGGCGTCTTTCCTCGCTTTTCCTTCCACTCCAGAAAAATGTGTAGCCGGCACCTATTTCACAGATTTGGCCTTCTTCTGCAAGTCGTGTCTCGCTCAAGGCTCCAATGTCGATGTTGTACCTGCCCAGCTCTCTCCCTATCAGTGCTGTTCGTCTCTCTGGACCCGACGCGCCGTCTCTGTCAAGTAGGGTGCGTACATTCCATGTTCTAATTGTTAAGGGAACATGGTTTACTCTTTTAGCTTTGCTTGTTTTATCTTTGTTTGTATGTCGACCGCAGTTAAGAATACCCACCAACCGCGGCTAGCTGGTTAGGTAGTGATGGAGCAGACAATGTTTAGGGCACCTTTTCTAGCCCCTTCCTCATGCTATGGAGGTGAGCAGTGTGTTCCTATAGAGGGCTGCTCAGTCGCTCAGGGGGCTGCCGAATCCCACTGCTGCTCCGGTCAGTAGAAGACGACCATATGGCCTGAGCCGCCTGTGTGCAGGTCTGCGACTACGGCTGCCAGCGTACCCACGCCTGCCGCTTCGCCGCTCGCCCATCGCCACAGGGCTTGAAGGTGATATATGACGTTTTGGATGAAGAATGACTTGCGCGATGACTTGGATTAAAGTGAGGAAGAGTTGCGCAATTCGTCGACCTTACTCTCTCGCCTGAGTCCATCTGAGTCCTGAGGCAAGACAAGTCGAGACGACTGGAGACGAATACAGGTGCAGTGGATGACCAGGGCGCTCTACGTGCCTTGCCGTGCTCATTACGTTCCACAACGCTTTGCAGGTAAACGCCGTCTTTCCCGTTGAATCAGGAATGATTTCTTCCGCGCAGTCTGCCGAATCCTGTCTTCACATGCTGGGTAGGCATACCCTAGTTTACCTCTTGGTTTGACACCAAATCGGATAAACATGCCTGGTTTAGCCAGCCTCTCACAGCTGTTGCCCGGGGGGTGGCCGCTGTCGATGGCCATACACAAAAGATATGGAATAGCATGTGGCATATATACGTTCAATTCTCTTTTCTCACTCACACTCACACACTTATACACACACACATACACACACATACACCCATCAACCCACATAGACATACACACCTACACCCACAAACACCCCACTCCATCCCGTGTAGTTGAAGCATGTTATATGATAATATTTTTGTGTAGTTATAGCTTACTATATGATCATAAATGTATGTAGTTAGAGCTTATTATGTGATCATATGTGTGTAGTTATAGCTTATTATATGATCATACATGTGTAGTTATAGCTTATTATATGATCATATGTGTGTAGTTATAGCTTATTATATGATCATACATGTGTAGTTATAGCTTATTATATGATCATACATGTGTAGTTATAGCTTATTATATGATCATATGTGTGTAGTTATAGCTTATTATATGATCATACATGTGTAGTTATAGCTTATTATATGATCATACATGTGTAGTTATAGCTTATTATATGATCATACATGTGTAGTTATAGCTTATTATATGATCATATGTGTGTAGTTATAGCTTATTATATGATCATACATGTGTAGTTATAGCTTATTATATGATCATACATGTGTAGTTATAGCTTATTATATGATCATATGTGTGTAGTTATAGCTTATTATATGATCATACATGTGTAGTTATAGCTTATTATATGATTATACATGTGTAGTTATAGCTAATTATATGATCATACATGTGTAGTTATAGCTTACTATATGATCATACATGTGTAGTTATAGCTTATTATATGATCATACATGTGTAGTTATAGCTAATTATATGATCATATGTGTGTAGTTATAGCTTATTATAAGATCATATGTGTGTAGTTATAGCTTATTATATGATCATACATGTGTAGTTATAGCTTATTATATGATCATACATGTGTAGCTATAGCTAATTAAATGATCATATGTGTGTAGTTATAGCTTATTATATGATCATATGAGTGTAGTTATAGCTTATTATATGATCATATGTGTGTAGTTATAGCTTATTATATGATCATATGTGTGTAGTTATAGCTTGTTATATGATCATATATATGCTAGCGTTGACTGCAACATCCTGTAAAGGATATGCAACTAACTTCTAACGTATTATATGATTATATAAGTGTTATATTACCAAGCGATAATATATAATATATAAACTACACATATATAATATGTATAGTTTTATCTTATTATATGATCGTATATGTGTGTTAGTTAGTTAGTCGACAGATCATCCTCATTGCACATCGAACCATTCAGTCCATAAGTGCTCCGGTCCCCTCCTCAGCACAACCCCCAGCGTGTAGCAGCTAACGACAGCAGTTCTGTGATGGTTTATCAATCTTCTTTGGCTTCCTGCGTAGTGTTCTTGTTTGACCACACCTCTTTTAACTTGCTGTTCTCGCAGTCTGACCATAGTTGTAGATTCACAGTCATCACTTAGTTCACGCAAAAGTCTTACTTCTAATAGAGCAGTGGTTCTCAAAAGGTGGGGAATGTTAGGGATTTCGGGGGGAGGGGGGAATTAAGATTATTTCAAGATCGCGTTAATACAAGAACCGATTACTTGATATTACTTTTCCCTTCATACTTTACGATTCTGTACGTCTCACCCTTCTGAAATTCATTTTATAAAGTAAGTAGAAATGCAAATCACATTTTGTGTTGACGTATAGACTTGTTTTAGTATGTGCTATTAAATTTAGCTTCCGTTATTACGTATACTGTGTAGGGGCGGGGGGATATGAATTCTTAGAGAGGAAATACGAAAGGGGGTAATGAAAATATTGTAAAGGGGGCACGGGCCAAAAAAGGTTGAGAACCACTGTCGTGGAGCATTCAGAATATTAGCCTGGTCCATGGCGCGTCCGCCCTCCACAGTAGCCTTATCTGCGAGCTTGTCAGCCCGCTCATTTCCTTGTACTCCCGCATGCCCTGACACGAAGATGAAACTAATCGTTGCCAGCCGAGACCGCTCCAGAAACAGCAACCACTCTCTTCGGATCCACCCCATCTCTATCCGCTTGAGCATGCTCATTGAGTCGCTAACATGCCCTACTGAATGGCTGTGTCTCGAGCCATGTTATTGCTTTACTTACTGCCATGCCTTCCATAGTCAGGCTGCTTGTGGTCACAACAAAAGCACCAGAGTCCTCCTTCACAATTCTCCCTCCGGCCTGAGCAGTAAAGGCCCGTGAGCTTCTCACATGTCGGACGACCGACCCATCTGTGTAAATGACAACATCACCGTCTAACGAATTCTCGAAAATCAACGCTTGTACTTCCGCCGCCACAGCAGCCGGATTTTCGTGTCTGCATTTTCTGTCTAGCTGGATGCAAACTGAAAAGGACGTACAGAAATCTGTTGGTACTTGTACCCACTCCTCGACAGGTTCTAAGTCCTCAAGTGAACACACCTGTTGAAGAATGTCTAGGGTTTAATCCATCCACGACCTTCCTCATTTTAACCTGCTGCCCTTCACCTTCATAATTTCATTATGCAGTGGGTGTTGTGTGTTTGCGTTAACTCTGAGGTAGGCGCGTGCTCTGCAAATTTGTATTCTGTCTTCAATGGTTGAAAAATCAAGAAGGTAGCGTATTGCCCTGCATGCTGTATCTCTTGTACATCCAAGAATAATGCGCATAGCTTCGTTCTGTATCCTTTCCATGCTTTCTATCTGCTTACAGCTGAGAGCCAGGATCGCAATCGCATACTCAAAATAGATATGACCAGCCCTTCGTATAGAAGACATAGATGGCGCTGCTCACAATTTTCTGCCGCCATCACCCACTCGCAGCCAAACCCCGCTTGGCCTTTGTTATCACCTGGTCTGTGTGCTCATTATAAGCAAGGCTTTTGATCAAAACGTATCCCCAGGCAATTCATTGCCTGCGTTCTATCCACAGTCTCTGAACACAGATTTACAGTTGGTGTTGGAGTGTTGACAATATGGTTATTCAAAGAGAACCATGTCACTGTTACCTTTGTTGGGTTGACCATTGCCCCAGCTTCAACACACCAAGTACTTATGCGATTGAGTTCGGTTTGTGGTTCCACAGCAACCTGATCTCTATCCTTACCCTGACGATACGCTAAAACATCGTCTTCATATGACAATTTCCTGTCCGGTCCAGTGATCTGCTTGCTGGTGATTCTCACGGTGTAGTCGTTGAACAGCACCGGAGATAATGCTGATCCCTGTGGTAGGCCAGGATGTATTGTTGTTGGTTCTGAAGTCCAGCTGCGACATATAAAAACTACTTTTCGTTGGAAGAGGGCTGCAGCGATCCAACTAAGGAGGAAAGGACTTATTTTGAGTTCAAGAAGCTGAAGCATTAAAAATCCCGATTATACTCCTTTGTACGCGTCCTCACGATCAATCGCTGCAGAAAAGGTTTCAATGCCTGAGTGGAAACCTTCATAGACATCGTGGGCTAAAACTGCTGCATTGGTCCAGGTTTATCTTTTTGAACGTTACCCTCCCAGGGTAGATGGGAAAACACATTGCCTCTTTGGCTGGCTTGATATTTTTCTGGCAATTAACGTCTCCAGCAGCTTGCCTATTGTATTCTGCATGGTTATTACTCGATATCCCTGAATTTTTGTGTGGTCTTTGAAAGGCTTCGGCAAGGGGATCAGATAGCGGTGTAACCATTCCTCCTTGATGCTAGCACTCCCTATACTGTTGGTGTACATGTCTCCTAGTTTCTCTAGCTCGTTGTCGGTACACTTGTTGATGTCATCGTATCTTATGCCATCTGGCCTTGGAGCGCTGTTTTTTTTTTTTTTAATCGTCGAAGTATACAGCCTTGATTTCTTTCACTGTTACTGTGTCTTCATCCGAAATGTTCTGGGCCTTGCTCCTGTCTGAAGTGACCTTGGCAAGATTTCGGCCTCTCATGTCTGTCTGGTTTCTCTGCTTTAGATAGCGTTCGAAGAGGGCTTTGCCCTTATTCTCGTCACAGTCCTATGCCAGATGAGGTCAATCAATCAATCATGTGCCATGCCGGAAAGCGTGGGTGGTCGTGACTCGCCATTTCACTCGATCACCGGAATCGTGGATCAGCTCAGTGTTCCTGTCTCGTCCATGCCATGTGGCCAAGCCATCCAGGTATTTTCCTCTCGGTCTTCCTCGTGGTCTGTTCCATACGATCTTGCCAGTTGTCAATAAGATCTCCAATCCATTTCTTCTCATAACATGTCAAAAAATTTTGACTGTCTTCGTCTAATTTCTCTAATCAGTCTACGATTTTCATTTGTCTCCTGTAGTACTTGGTCATTGGTTTTTCTGTCCGTCCATGGTATTCTTTGCATTTTCCTCAGAAAACACATTTCTGCAGCCATCATATGTTTTTCAGCTTGACTGCACATTGCCCAAGTTTCACATGCATACAAAATAACAGGCTCTATGTATCCCCTCAACACTCTTTTTCTCGTTTCAATTGACATCTTTTTATTGGTCAGAATGTCTTTCATCTTGCTAAAGGCTACTTTTGCCATGGTGATTCTTGTTCTAATCTCTTCAAGGCATCTCCCATCAGATGTTATGACTGTTCCGAGATAATTGTATCGATTCACTTGTTGCAGAATATTCCCATTTACTTGTATATTACAGTGTGGTACTTCGTTCTTCCTAGTGACGACCATAACCTGTGTCTTCTTACAATTTAATTCCAACCCCAGCTGCTCACTGTGTACAACAACCGCATCTACTAATTGTTGCAGATCCTGTGCATTGTCTGCAATCAATACTGTATCATCTGCATATCTAATGTTATTGATGTTTCTTCCACCAATGCTGATTGCATTTATATCTTCTACATTTCTGAAAATATTTTCACTATATAGGGAAAAAAGATCTGGAGACATTACACACCCCTGCCTAACACCTCTCTTAATTGGTTGATATTTTCCCACTTCATTAACAATGAGGTCAGCACCTTGGAAATCAGAAATTATCTTATTCTTTACTACCCCACTCATGCCTTTATGTAGTCGCCAGAACAATTTCAGTGACTTGTCTGTGCTTACTCTTTGACATACCTCTGCCCATATTTCACTTTTAACCACCTTAATTAACGAGGTTTTTTGTTTTTTTTAATAGCTTACTTTTGTGTGCATATCTATTTCTAAGTGCATGCAGGGACTAGGTTGGGCAACTATGTTCGTCTTTCCATTTTGCCATTTCCTTACAGCACTACGCTTATGCACTCACGCCTTCTCCACCTCAAAATTCCACAAAGGTGGCTGCTTCAAGCTTTTTTTCCTGCCCTGAAGCTTTCTGCGCTTGTCGCGCCTTATTTTACTCACCACATCTTGCCCTATACTGTCATACTGGAAAGTCTTGACCGTTGACTTGTGCTGCCCGGTTCTGCCTTTCTTCACCAATATGCTGCAAGGGTGGTGGTCGCTGCTGTGGTACCCTAGGACACCCCATCTATTTACTGTAATGAGTGAAGGAGAAACCAGCGCCAGATCAATAGCACTGTCCTCATCACCTGCACGGCTTGCTGTCCTGGTGATACAGCCACTGTTGATACACACCAGGTCAATGGTTTCAAGTGCAATCTCGAGCTCTTCCCCCTGTATTGGAGGAAATGTTTCACCCATGATCTGCCTTTAGTGTTGAAATCGCCACAGAAAATGACATTTCTCTCATGACCTAATATGTCACTTAAGCACTGCCACTTTTGGGAATCTACACTCGCGTTACGGGCATAAACATTAACCAACTCGAATGGTAGACCGGATTGAACTCTAACCGCCTGTATTTGTATGTCGTCATTGTTCCAACTGGACCTGTCTAGCTCTGGAGCCACCATACTGTCGCGAATGAAAATCGCCATCCCCAGGTGTCGCCTGTTGTAGAAACATTTGAAGCCGGCAATTTGGAGTAACTGATCACCCAATCTCGTCTCCTGGAGCGCTACAATGTCATTCCTGTATACCAGGTTTTCCAGAATAGGGCCTCATTGTTTTACGCTTGCACAGTTATAATATAGACTACGAGTATTCCTGAGTTCCAGACGGTCACATTTGAGTATATAACATCTTGCCCCACCTCGTATGCCTTGCCGTTTGCGGCCTCCCAGCCGCTACCGTCGCTTTATTAGGTTGACTGCCCTCCGCACGGAGCACAAACGTTTTTCCGTCATGTTGAAAACCCGAACGCCAAAGAAAAACACACTAAGCGAAAATTCACTCAAGGATTGCTTCGCTCAATGCACCAATACCCTAGCATCGGCGCAGATCTTGAGAAGAAACTCGTGGTTTTACATCCTGGCACACAAATTACACGCAAGAGATGAAAATATCCATCTCCTACGGGAAAAAAGGGAACGGTCACAAAACAACACAACCGTCTGCCGACATCTTGACCGGAAGTATGTATATGTGTGTAGTTATAACATTTTAAATATAATCATAAATTTGTGTAGTTATATCACGTTATATGATCATATATATGTGTAGTTATAGCTTATTATATGAACATACATGTGTGTATTTATAGCTTGTTTTCACGTGGTCAAGCTATCTAGGTATTTACTTCTCAGCCTTCCCCTTTCACCTTGTTCTCTTCCCCTCGATCTTGCCAATTGTCATCAAGTTCCAAAATTTATTTCTTCTCATAACAAGACCAAAAACTTTTGACTGTGTGCGTCTAATTTATCTAATCAGTGTACGATTTTCATTTGTTTTTTTGTAGGACTTGATCATTGGTATTTCTGTTTGTCCATGGTATTCTTTGTCGTTTCCACAGAAACCACATTTCCACAGCCTTCCGATGTTTTTATTGTTTATTTTTTTTTATAGCTTGTCTGCTCACTGTCCACGCTTCACATCCATACAAAAGTACCAGTTATGTGTAGCACCTCAACACTCTTTTCCTCGTTGCAATTGACATCTTTTTATTGGTCAGTATATTTTTCTTTTCCATCTTGCAAAAGGCTAACATCGTCATGGCGATTCTTATTCTAATCTCTTCTAGGCATCTCCCATCAGATGTTATGACTGTTCCGAGATAATTGTATCAATTTACTTGTTTAAGAATATTCCCACTTACTTGTATATTAAGTTTGGTATCTACTTTCTTATTCTTAACCATTTGAAAATAAAATGTGTTCTTTCTTTTGTTCGTTCATTCGTTCGTTCCTTCTTCCTAGTGACGACTATAATCTGTCTTCTTACAATTTAATTATAACCCTAGTTTTTCACTAAGTGCAACAGCTGCATCTACTAACTGTTGCAGATCATGTTCATTGTCCGCAATCAATACTGCTTCATCCGCATATATAATGTTATTGATGTTACGTGCCCTAATTACGGCTCCTTTCAATCCTCTACAATTCTGAAAATAATTTCACTGTACAGGGACAAACGATCTGGAGATATTATACATCCCTGTCTCACACCTCTCTTAATAGTCTGAAAGTGACCTATTTCATTATTAATCTTTATTGCAGCTTTTGTTCCCAATATATGTTTTTTACATGCCTAAGGTCTTTCCCATCAATCTGTTTATCATCTTTACATGTCTTACTTTATCGAAAGCCGATGTGTAGTCTCTGAAGCAAAGATGTAGGTCTTTGTTTACTTCTATAGATCGTTCAATTAATGTTCTCAGCATTTATACAGCATTAATTGTAGCTTTGCCTTCTACAAACCTACATTGTTCTTCCCCTATTTCAGGTTGTATTTTCTTCCTCACTCTTTGCATGATAATTCGTAGCAAAATCTTTGTGATGTGACTCATTATACTAATTTTTCTATGTTGATCACATTCCAAGGCTCCTGATTTCTTTGGGATTGCAATAAATACAGTTACATAATTCAGAAGGTATATGTCCAGTATCATATAATGTGTTCATCAGTCTGGTGACTTGCTCTAGTCCAAATTCTTCTAAAGCTTAGAACATTTCTGTTGTGATGTTATCTGCACCGGGGGCCTGGCCAGCTTTCATATGCTTAAGAACATTTCGAACCCCCATCTTCAAAACTGGCGGTCCTTCATTATTAAATCTAATATCATACTGTTCCTCTCTGTTATCATCATAGAGGTTTTTCACATAATCTGTCCATATCTGTAGAATCTGATCTTTTTCTATTATGCTTTTGCCATCTTTAGTTTTTAGACAGCCTGCTGGTTTACTTGTTCTTTTATTAGTAATTTTCTGAATTCTTTTGTGCACTAATTTAGTATTTTGACTGTTGTGTTGTTTTTTCTTAATTTCTAAGCACTTTTCCTCAAGCCATGCTTCTTTTGCCACCTTACATAATATTCTGACTTGTCTGTGAATTTCTTCATATGTGGCAGAATTATTTTTGTTGAGTCTTCTTGTTTCCATTAGGTGTAACATTTCTTCAGTCATCCATTTCTTACGACCCACATTCTTTAATTTTGGAATAGTTGTTTCTGCAGCCAAACTGATTGAATTCTTCAACATTTCCCATTGATCATCCACATCCTGGAATAGGATCTCTAGATCAGACAATATATCAAATCTGTTCTGTACTTCTATGTTGAATTTGTTTTGTATTTCTTTGTCATTACTCACTGTACACAAATCATATTTAGTGTTTCCTGTTATATACTTGACTTTCTTCAACTTTATCCTCAATGTTTCTGTAAGTAATCTGTGGTCACTATAACAATCAGCACTGGGAACTGTTTTTGCTATTGTTAACGCGTTTCTAAATCTTCTGCTAATCAGAATGTAGTCAATCTGGTTTCTAATCCTGCTATCAGGACTCCTCCATGTCCATAATCTTCTAGGGTGTTGCTTAAACCAGGTGTTTCCTACGATCATTTCCTGTTCTTTTGCCCACTCTACGAGTCTGTATCCTCTTTCATTTCTCTCTTCTAAACCATAGCTTCCTACTGTGTATCTATCACCTTGATTCCCTACTTTTGCATTGAAGTCCCCTATTATGATGTTTATTTCTGAATTTTTACATTTCTATAAGGCAGACTCTATGTCATTATAAAATTCCTCTACACTATCTTCACTGGATTCTCCTGTTGGGGCATAAACTTGAATAAAAGGTCTACCACTTAATTTAACTAGTAGAACTCTGTCCGACACGGCCCAATATCCTTGAACAGATTTTGATGTTTTCTGGTCCAAAATAATTGTCACTCCCCTTTGTCGATCTTCACCTCCAGAAAAATAATCTTAAAATCTTCGTCTATATTGATGCCTGCTCCTGTCCATCTCATTTCTCACATCCCTAAAATATTAATTTTTTCTCTTTCCATTTTTTGTTTTATGTTATCTAATTTTTCGTCGTCGTTCAGCGTCCTAACATTCCATGTTGCTAATTTTAATGTCTCTGTCCTTGTCTTGCGATGATCAGTATTTAGGCGAATCATAATGTACTAGGCACTTTTAAAGAGGTAGTTTGCCGTTGCTTTCCTCTATGGCAGTAACCATATTGGTCGTTTGATATATATATATATATATATATATATATATATATATATATATATATATATTATATATATATATATATAGAGAGAGAGAGAGAGAGAGAGAGAGAGAGAGAGAGAGAGAGAGAGAGAGAATTACATTTCAAGAGGTATATCTCCAGTATCATATATTGTGCTCAGCATTCCGATGACTTGGTCTATTCCATGTTCTTCTAAGACATTATTCATTTCTGATGTGATGTTGTCTGAACCGGGGTATTGTCAGTTTTCATATAGTTAAGCGTATTCTGAACCTCCACCTTCAAAATTGATGATCTGACATTATTATTTCAAATATCATACTGTATTTTGAAATCATCATAACGATTTTTCACATAATCTGACCATACATGTAAAATCTGATCTTTTCCTAGCATGATTTTTCCATCTTTTGTTTTAGGCAGCCATTGATGTACGTGCTCTATTATTAGTAAGCTATTCAATTCCTTTGTTCATTAATTTGGTACTTTTACTGTTCTGTTGTTTTTCAAATTCTATGCAATTTTTCTCGAACCATGCTTCTTTTGCCTCCATACATAAAGTTCTGACTGTCCTGTAAATCTCTTCTTTTTCAGGATTATTTTTATTGTGTCTCATTGTTTTCATTAGTTGTAACTTCTTCAGTCATACACTTTTTACGACCCACTTTCTTTAAATTTTGAATATTTTTTCTGCAGCCAGTCAGATTGAAGTCTTCAACATTTCCCATTGAGCACCTACATCTTGAAATGTGATCTCTATACCAGACAATAAATCAAATTTGTTCTTTACTTCTATGTTGAAATTGTCTCGTGTTTATTTGTCATTTTTCAATGTACACAGATCATACTTAGTGTTTCCAGGTGTATACTTTCTTTAACTTTACCCTCAAATGTGCCTATAAGCAATATGTGAGCACTGTAACAGTCTGCATTGGGAACTGTTTTTGGGGTATAACTACACATATATAAGATCGTATAACAAGCTATGACTACACAGATCATATATGCGTGTAGTTATAGCTTATTATATGATCTTATATGTGTGTATTTATAGCTTGTTTTATGATCTTATATTGTGTAGTTATAGCTGGTTATATATAATCGTATGTGTTCTCATACCCTATGATTTATTTGGTCATGTATGTGTGTAATTATGCGTGTTGACACTGTGTGTTGTAATCTCATTCTTTTTGACGATGAATATTTGAACTATGGGCGTCAGAATAAATATCTGTAAACAAAATTTTATCTGGATTAACGAGGAGGGGAGAGAGAGTGTTCTTGTAGAGGACTCCATAGGTTGATCGCTAAGATATTTGCAGACACCATCGTCCCAGTTGTGTATGTCTTTATCATTCAGAAGCGTCCCATTTTGCAGGATTTACTTTTGTACCCTTTCGATTTTGAGCGTTCTTTCTTGTCCATTTTCCGCTCTCCGCGCCACGGAGCGGCCGTGCCTGCAATTGGACAGTATCGATTGCAGGGCTTAATGTATTCTAACAATGGCCAGACAGGAGGACAGTTACGTCACTCTGTAACGTCGCAGTCTGTTCTCGGATGCAACGTGATGGTAGGAAACTTCTGTTTGCGGAAAAAATAACTTGGTAGCAAACTTCTATTGAAGAAAGAATAATTTTGTAGGAAACTTCTGTTTGGTGAAATAATTTAGTAAGAAGCTTTTGTTTGGAGAAAGATTAATTTGGTGGGAAAACCTTTCGGAAAATTATTTTTTTTTGGTGGGGCGGGGGGGGGGGGGGGGGGGGGGGGGGGGAGAATAATTTGATGGGAAAGATTGCATTTGGGAAACAATAATTTCCTGAGAAACTGTTGTTTGTTGAAAGACTAATTTGTTGGGACACGTCTTTTGTCTGGGAAAGAATAAGTTGGTGGGAAACTTTGTCTGGAAAAAATAATTTGGTCGGAAATCTTTTGATTGGGGAAGGATTAATATAGTGGGAAGCTTTTATTTAGGGAAAGATAACATTGGTGGGATACTTTTGGTCGTGAAAAGAATAATTAGGGCCGTGGGATGGGAGTGGGAAATTGTGTTTGGGAAAAGAATAACTTGGTAGGAAACTCCAGTCTGATGAAAGAATAATTTGGTGGGAAATAACTCTTTTTTGGAAGAATAATTTGGTGGAAAACTACTCGATTACGAAAGGATAATTTGGTAGGAAACTTTGATATTGGGAAAAAGTAATCTGGTGGGAAACTTTGATTTTTCGGAAGAATAATACGATGGGAAACTGTTTTTTGCGGAAGGAATAATTTGATGGAAAACGTCATGTTGAGACAAGAATAATTTGATGGGAAACTTTTATTTAGGAAATACACATTTCGTATGAAACATTAGTCTGGGGAGAAAATAATTTGGTGGGAAAGTATTCTTTGGGGAAAGACTAATTTGGTGGGATGCTTTTATTATACCAATCGCTCTCCTCCAAATCACTGTCTCTCTCAACTACTTACCTCCCTCCACTTTCTCACCTGCATACCTCCCTCCACTCTCTCACCTACATACCACCCTCCACTCTCTCACCTACTTACCAACCTCCACTCTCTCATCTACATACCACCCTCCACTCTCTCACCTACATACCACCCTCCACTCTCTCACCTACTTACCAACCTCCACTCTCTCACCTACATACCACCCTCCACTCTCTCACCTACATACCACCCTCCACTCTCTCACCTACTTACCAACCTCCACTCTCTCACCTACATACCAACCTCCACTCTCTCACCTGCATACTACCCTCCACTCTCTCACCTACATACCACCCTCCACTCTCTCACCTACTTACCAACCTCCACTCTCTCATCTACATACCACCCTCCACTCTCTCACCTACATACCACCTTCCACTCTCTCACCTACATACCACCCTCCACTCTCTCACCTACATACCACCCTCCACTCTCTCACCTACATACCACCCTCCACTCTCTTCAATAACAATCTCGATCTCATCCATACTGCCCCCTCTTTCCTCCATGCCAATCTCTCTCACCTCCCTACGAATCTCTCTCACCTCCATACAAATCTCTCCACTCTCCAATCCATAACACTCTCCCCCACATACCACTCTCCCCTCCATACCACTCTCTCTTGTCCATACCACTCTCTCTATTCCATACAACCCACGCTGCTCCATACCACTCTCTCTACTCCATACCACTCTCTTTACTCCATACACATTACTCTACTCTATATGAGCCTCTATAATCCATATCGCGCTCTCTCTCTCTCTATCTACTCGAAACCACTCTCCCTCCATACCACTTTCTCTACTCCATACAGTTCACCCCTCCTTACCACACTCTCTCTCACTCTACTCCGTACCACTCATCCTTCCATACCACTCTTTCTACTCATTACCACTCTCTCTTCTCCATACCACTCAGCTCGTCATACCACTCTCTTTACTCCATACCACTCTCTCTATTCCATACTACTAACCCCTACATACCACTCTCTCTACTCCATAGCACAATCTCTACTCCATAGCACTCACCCTTCTATTACACTCTCTCTACTCCATACCACTCTCTCAACTCCAAACCACTCACCCCTCCATACTACTCTCTCAACACCAAACCACTCTTTCTGCTCCATACCACTCTCTCTATCCCATACCAGTCACTCTAGTCCAAACCACTCACCACTCCATACAACCCTCTTTACTCCATATCACTCTCCCCTCCGTACCACTATCTCTATTCCATACCACTCTCCTCTCCATACCACGCTCACCTCCATACCACTCTCTCTAATCAATACCACACTTCTCCCTATACCACACTCTCTAATCCATATCACTCTGCCCTCCATACCTCTCTCTCTCTCTCTATTCCATACCACTGCCCCCTAGTTACCATTCTCCTTAAGCCATACCACTCTCTATACTCCATACCACTCTCTACATACCATAAAACTCTCCCCTCCATACCACTCTCTTTACTCCATGCCACTCACTCTACTCCATACAACTCTCCCCTTCATACCACTCTCTCTATTCCATAACACTCTGCCCTCCATACCTCTCTCTCTCTCTCTCTCTCTCTCTCTCTATTCCATACCATTGCCCCCTCCTTACTCTCTCTACTCCATACCACACTCTCTACTCCATATCACTCTCCCCTCCATACCACTCTCTCTATTCCATACCACTCTGCCCTCCATACCTCTCTCTCTATTCCATACCACTGCCCCCTAGTTACCATTCTCCCTAAGCCATACCACTCTCTATACTCCATACCACTCTCTACATACCATAAAACTCTCCCCTCCATACCACTCTCTTTACTTCATTCCACTCACTCTACTCCATACAACTCTCTCCTCCATACCACTAACTGTACTCCATACCACTCTCCAATCCATAATACTATCCCCTCCATACAACTCGAACCTCCGCACCACTCTGTCCTCCATACCACTCTCCAGTCCATACTATTCCATACCATTCTCTCTACTCCAAACCACTCTCCCCTCCATACCACTCTCTCTACTCCATACCACTCTACCCTCCATACCACTATCCAATCCATAACACACTCCCCCACATAAACACTCACTCCTCCATACCACACTCTCTAGTCCATACATCTCACCGTACTCCATAACACTCTCTCTACCCCATACCACTCTCTTTACTCCATACCACTCTCTCAATTCCATACCACTCACCCCTCCATACAACTCTCTCTATTCCATAGCACACCCTCTACTACATACCACTCACCCTTCCATACTACTCTATCTACTCGATACCACTCTCTCTCTATTCCATAACACTCACCCCTCCATACCACTCTTTCTACTACATATCACACTCTCTACTCCATACCATTCACCCCTCCATACCAGTCTCTCAACACCAAAACATTCTCTCAGTTCCATATCACTCTCTCTATCCCATACCAGTCAGTCTACTCCATACCACTCACCATTCCATACCACTTTCTTTACTCCATAGCACTCTCCCCTC
This sequence comes from Cepaea nemoralis, assembly GCA_014155875.1. Classification (NCBI taxonomy): domain Eukaryota; kingdom Metazoa; phylum Mollusca; class Gastropoda; order Stylommatophora; family Helicidae; genus Cepaea; species Cepaea nemoralis. Next base: position 471,282 of record JACEFZ010027352.1, on the reverse strand, counting down.
CATACCACTCTCTCTCTATTATATACCTCTCTCCTCTCCATACCACTCTCACCTCCATACCACTCTCTCTCTAATCAATACCACCCTCCTCTATATACCACTCTCTCTACTCCATACCACTCTCCCCTCCATACCACTCTCTCTATTCATACCACTCTGCTCTCCATACCTCTCTCTCTATTCCATACCACTGCCCCCTCCTTACCAATCTCCCTGCTCCATACCACTCTCTATACTCCATACCACTCTCCTTTCAATATCACTCTCTTTACCACATGCCACTCAACCTACTCCATACAACTTTTCCATCCATACAACTCTCTGTACTCCATACCACTCTCCCCTCCATACCACTCTCCAATCCATAATACTGTCTCCTCCATACCATTCTCACTTCAACACAACTCTCCCCTCCATACCACTCTCCCCTCCATACCACTCGCAACTCCGTACCACTCTACTCTCCATACCACTCTTCAATCCATAACACTCTCACCTCCATATCACTCTCACCTCCATACCACTCTCTCTAATCGATATCACTCTCCACTCTATACCACTCTCTCTAATCCTTACCACTCTCTACTCCATACCACTCTCTCTATTCCATACCACTCTGCCCTCCATACCTCTCTCTATTCCATTCCACTATCCCTTCCTTAACACTCTCCCTACTCCATAACACTCTCTATACTCCATACCACTCTCCCTTCCATATCACTCTCTTTACCCCTTGCCACTCACTCTACTAGATACAACTTTCCCCTCCATACCACTCTCTGTACTCCATACCACTCTGCCCTCCATAACACTCTACAATCCATAATACTCTCCCCTCCAAACCACTCTCACCTCAATACCACTCTCCCCTCCATATTATTTACACCTCCGTACCACTCTACCCTCCATACAACTCTCAAACCCATTACACCCCCCCCCCCCACATAACACTCACCCATCCATACCTCTCTCTATCTCTCTCTCTCTCTCTCACTCTCTCTCTCACTCGTGCATACGACTCATTCTACTCCATACAATTCTCACTACTCCATACCACTCTCTTTACTCCATACCACTCTCTCTACTCCATATAACACACTCTATTCCATACCGCTCACTCTACTCCATACAACTCAATCTACTCCATACCACTCTCTCTCTCTCTCTCTCTCTCTCTCTCTCTCTATCTATCCTCCATACCACGCTCTTTACTCCATACAACTCATTCTAGTCCTCATCAGCCTCTCTACACCATACCACTCTCTCTACTCGATACCACTCTTCCCCCATACCACTCTTCCCTCCAAACCACTCTCTCTACTCCATATCACAACTTCATATCACACTCCCCTCAATACTACGCTCTCTTTCTCTCTCTCTCTACTCCATACAACTCACCCATCCATACCACACTCTCTCTCTTTATTCCGTACCACTCGCCCCTTCATACCACTCTCTCTACTCCATACCACACCCTCTGCTCCATACCACTCACCCCTCCATACCACTCTCTTTACTCCATACCACTCCCTCTCTACTCCATACCACTCTCTCTCTCTCTCTCTACGCCATACTACTCACCCCCCCCCCCCCATACCACTCTCTGAACACCATACAACTCACGACTCCATACCATTCTCTCCCCTCCATAAAACTCTCCCCTCCATAAAATTCTCCCCTCCATACCACTCTCCCTTCCATACCACTCTCGCATCCATACCACTCTCCCCTCCGTACCACACTCTCTACTCCATACCACTCTCCTCTCCATACCATGCTCTCTATTCCATACCATTGTCTCTACTCCATACCACTCTCGCCTTCATGCAACTCCATACCACTCTATACCACACCATACCACTCCAAACCACTCACCCCTCCATATCACTCTATCCTCCATACCACTCTTCCCTCTATACCACTCTCCCCTCCATACCATTCTCCCCTCCGTTCCACACTCTCTACCCCATACAACTTACACCTGCATACCAATCTCTCTACTTCGTACCACTCACCCCTGCATACCACTCACTCTGCTCCATACCCCTGTCCCCTGCATACCTCTCTCTCTCTACTGCATACCATTCACCCCTCCATACCACTCTTTCTACTCCATACCACTCTCTTTACTCCATATCACTCACCCATCCATACCAATCTCTCTACTCCATACCACTCTCTCTCTACTCCATACCACTCTCTCTACTCCATGCCATTCTCTCAACACCATACAACTCACGCCTCCATACCTCTCTCTCTCTACTGCGTACCACTTACCCCTGCATACCACTCTCTCCCTTCCATACAACTCTCCCCTCCATACCACTCTCTAATAATAATAGAGAATAATAATAAAATAAAGATCAATCAATCAATCAATCTCTCTACTCCATACAACTCCCCCTCCATACCACTCTCCAATCCATAACACTCTCTCCCACATAACACTCACCCCTCTATACCACTCTCTCTAATCCATACCACACTCTCTACTCCTTCGACTCACTCTACTCCATACCACTCTCTCTATCCCATAGCACTCTCTTTACTCCAAACCACTCTCTTTACTCAATACAACTCACTCTACTCAATACCACTCTCTCTACTCGATACCACTCTCCCTCCATACCTCTCTTCTCTCCAAACCACTCTGTCTACTATATGTCACAACTCAATACCACTCCCCCCATACCAATCGCCCATACCACACTCTCTACTCCATACCACTCTCTCTACGCCATACCACTCAACCCTGCATACCACTTTCTGAAAACCATACAACTCACGACTCCATACCACTGTCTCTACTCCGTACCACTCTCTCTCTCTCTCTCTCTCTCTCTCTCTCTCTCTCTCTCTCTCTCTACGTCATACCACTCTCCTCTCCATACTAGTCTCCCCTCCATACCAATCTCTCTACCCCATACCACTCACCTCTCCATACCACTCTTTCTACTCCAAATAACTCTCTCTACTTCATGCCACTCTCCCCTGATTACAACTCCCCACCCCCATATCCCTCTCGCCTCCAAACCACTCTCTACTCCTTACCACACTCTCTACTCTATACGACGCTCTCTATTTCACACCACTTTCTCTACTCCATACCATTCTCCCCTCCATACCACTCACCCCTCCATACCGCTCTCCCCTCCATACCACTCTCTCTATTCCATACCACTATCCCCTCCATATCACATTCGCCTCCATACCACTCTCTCTACTCTATAACATTATCTCCTACATATCACGCTCTCTACTCTATACCACTATCTCCTACATACCACTCTCTCTACTCTATACCACTATCTCCTACATACCACTCTCTCTACTCTATACCACTATCTCCTACATACCACTCTCTCTACTCTTTACCACTATCTCCTACATACCACTCTCTCTACTCTATACCACTATCTCCTACATACCACTCTCTCTACTCTATACCACTATCTCCTACATACCACTCTCTCTACTCTATACCACTATCTCCTACATATCACTCTGTCTACTCTATACCACTATCTCCTACATACCACTCTCTCTACTCTATACCACTATCTCCTACATACCACTCTCTCTACTCTATGCCACTATCTCCTACATACCACTCTCTCTCTACTCTATACCACTATCTCCTACATACCACTCTCTCTACTCTATGCCACTATCTCCTACATACCATTTTCTTTACTCCATGCCACTCACTCTACTCCATACAACTCTCTATACTTCATACAGCTCACTCTCTCGTCCATACCACTCTATCTACTCCCTACAAGTCACTCTTCTCCCCATACCATTCTCTCTACTCCATACAACTAACTGTCCCCTCCATATAACTCTCTCTACTCCATACAACTCACGTTCTCCTCCACACCACTCTCTCTACTCCGTACCACTGTCTCTACCCCATACCTCTCTCTCTCTCTCTCTCTCTCTCTCTCTCTCTCTCTCTCTCTCTCTCTCTCTCTCTATTCTATACAACTTACTCTCTCCTCCATACAACTCTCAGTAATTGATTATGGATTAGGTCTGCTCACTGTCTCAGAGAGTCAGCTGGTGAAGTTACAGCGCATACAGAACGAAGCTATGCGGGTCATTCTGGGATGCACTAGAGACACCCCAGTAGTGTGTATGCGTTACATCCTTGGTCTGCCGACTGTTGCTGGTAGGCTCAAGGTGATGCAGGCGAAGGCATACCTCAGAGTAGCTGCAGACACAGACCACCCACTGCATGATGCGCTGGACGCAGTTAAGGGTCTGCGACTGATAAGAGGGAAATCATGGATGGCTCAGGCGGAGGATACGATCAGACAGGTGTGCCCCTTGGAGAACATTAGGCGTGGAGAGGAGTGGGTCAGAGTGCCAGCGGAGCAGTCAGACTTGTGCAGAGTTATAATCACATTAAGCCGGGAGTGCAGGAAGTGGCCAGCAGGGGCCACGGAAGTGGAAATCCAGCAACTAATTCAGGACAATGCTCACTCGAGTGATGTGATTATCAACACAGATAGTTCGGTGTCAAGAGGTGAGAGAAGTGGCTTAAGGTTCATAGCCAACCTTATGGTCGATGTTTGGGGCAGGAGAGCCTTGCATATGATACCACAACATCCAGCTTAAGAATGGAAGTGGAGGCAGTCACTGCGGCTCTCCGCTGGATGGAGAATCCGACACACACACACACACACACACACACACACACACACACACACACACACACACACACACACATCGTGATTGTAACTGACTCAGAAAGCATGCTGACGAGGGTGAGGACGGGCAGACTTCGTGCGGAGTGGCTTGCTTCGCTTCGGAGGTCACGGGTGACAAGCATCGCCTGGATCTTTTATCCGGGGCATGCCGGTATGCTGGGAAATGAAAAGGCGGACAGATTGGCTGGCTCTGCAGAACTTGGTGGAGTATTGATACATGACAAGGCAGACGTGGTTGCGGCCTTGTGGGAGCACGTGCACACCTCGGAGGAGCAAATGGATTACCATGGTCTGGCAAGAATGAGACAACGAGGAGTGACGGGGGGATCTGGCCGACGCTCAACGCTCAGAGGAAAGGCGAGACGGACTTATAATCAGATTGCTACTGGTACTATTAGTGTTGGAACTCTTCGCTGGCTGCTGAGGATGGGGACGGAGCGCTTATGGGAATGCCCCGAGTGCTGTGATGTCGATTCCTAAATCAATCAATCAATCAATCAATCAATCAATCAATCCTCCATACAACTCTCTCTCTCTCTCTCTCTCTCTCTCTGTGATGTGTGTGTGTGTGTGTGTGTGTGTGTGTTTGTGTCTGTGTGTGTGTGTGGTGCTTTCCGGGTGGTGTGATTATGTCTGGAGACGGATGTATTATTTTATATTTAATACTTCTTAGAGCATGGCCCGCGGTAGCGCGGTAGGCAAGACGACATGTGCTGTAATTTGCATGTCAGCAATCAGGTAGTCTAGAGATAGGAACTGTGCTGACAAATGTATGAATCAACACAACACTCCAGTCAGTGCCCGGAGCCGCATGCACTCACCTGAGATCTGAAATCTTCCGGTGTCGTCTCTCCCCACTGGGCAGCGGCATATCTTTGCCGCCCATGGCGAAGCGCTCCAGGAAAGAGTCGGGCCGCCGCTGATGTCTCTGCCTGCCGCCCGAGGCCCATGTCTTGATGAACTGTAGTTGGGAGATAGAAGAGGTAAGCTTGTCATGTATGACCCACAGACTTGACAGTTGTGTGCATATAATCTGAGAGGTGTCATGTCATCTAGCTTCTTATATGAAGCTATTTTTTGGCAAGTGCAGAAATTAAGATATCTAGGTACATGCATAATGGATAACATCAGATGGAAGATGCATGACAAAGATCAAAATTAGAAGAGGACAAGCAAACACGTCATACAATCAAATGATGAACATTTTATGCAATGAATCTTTGTCAGTGGAAGTAAGAAAAATAATTATTGATGTTATATAGAACCAATTGTTACATGCTGCTGCGAATCCTGGATAATTAGCACACAGGCGAAAACATCCATAGAAACTTCGGGGATGTGGTTTTATAGAAGAATGCTAAACATTCTTTCGACTGGAGGTCCCGCGTTCAAGCCCCGGTGAGGGAATTTTTTCACGTGGACTTCTAGTAAAAACATTTCCCCTGGTCTCTGGTTAGTGAGATCGGACTCCCGTGTGTATTGTTGCGCAAGTAAAAAATGCCTTGGCAGTTGGAAATCGAAAAAGAGTAGTCTAACGGCGCTGCCCGGGCAAAATTTCGAGTTAAAAATCTACCCAAAGTATTTCAGGATCCTCGCCGGTTCTACAGAGTTCGTGCACTGAGCTGAGATTCTTGGACTCAAGCTTGAGTTAGGAGTAGAACGGAGCACTTATGGGTTACACCCGTGTGCCGTAATGTTGATCCGTCGAATAAACAAAACTAAACTACACTGGACAGCCAAAATTAGCAATCTGGACATATTGAGGGAGATAAGTCGCAATGACAATTTATCATAAACATCAGACAGAGGCACTTATCATTTTTGGCCACATGATTGAAACAAAACGTAAGCGAGTCTGAATTAAGCCCAGCTATTCCCAGATTGACTACCCCTATTGGGAGAAAGAGGCTTCACCACAGGGAAGTTTTGTGCGTGGGGGTCTACTCTGTTTATCTAAGAAGCATGCAGCACTTGAAAACGACAATTCCCTTCAGTTTTGCCATCTCCTTTTGATGAAAAAGCATCAAAATCGGCCCAAAAAAGCACAACAAAGCACCAAACATTTCTGGAAAGCACCCCCAAAAAAAAATCACCAAACTTTTTTTATTACAAATGTAACAAGGTAGCATATTATAATTTATTATTATCACTTCATATTACAATGAAGTTTATTCCAGATCCGCGAAATCCCAATCAAAACTACTCTCGAGCCAAAAAAGCACTAAATTGCAATAATATATTTTGGGAAAGCACTAAAACAAGCACTAGCGGTATTCATTCAAAATGTTATAAAGTAGCACATTATAATTTATTATTATCACTGAATATTAGAATGAAGTTTATTCAAGATCTGCCAAATCCCAGTCAGACAACTCCTCTTCAGTTTCTGTAGCTATTTCCTGCTGTGTTTGCTCCTGCGGTGATGATGATGATGATGATGATGATGATGATGATGATGATGATGATGATGATGATTGAAAGAAACGTATATATGCCTCCTGTTATCCAATTTTTCGTTGAATATCCTTAGGTAGTTTATAATCATGACAGCATTTGCCATACCTTTTCATTCCATATCTAATAGTCAAAACAGCTGTCAAACTCTTGATGCTCAGTCTGTTCCGCAATTTTGATATTATAACTCCCATTTCACTGAAAATACGCTCCACACCCGCACATTAGAATGAGGTAAAATGAGCACAGTTAAAGCTAAATCTGTAAGATCTTGGAAAGATTTTTACCGGTGGCATCGCTGTATGAGGCTATTTCTGCCCACAGTCCAAGTGTGTCAGAGGTCTGTGTCCACTGCATATGATGAAGTTTTCTCCATTGGAAATCGATGCGGGTGAGAGTAGCTGCATCTTCTACAAACATTTTAGCAAGATCCAATATACAGGACTTCATTGGTTGTAGACATTAACTTCCACTAAGACATGACATAGACTGCAACACTCTAACGTTATCCGGCAAACGTAAACGCAGCTGTGTTAATAGCTCTATTAAAAACTGTATGTACCTTCCACGAATTTCTTTCTCATCAGGAAACTGGTGGCCTGCTATTTCTTTCTCAAACTCATAATCTAGATTGGGATTAGGATCTAAATAATCTTGAATAGCATCATTTTCTGTTATTTGTTTTCCAGGAATAGCCATCTTTGAACTGATAGAATCAGTGAGTTGGACAAGATCGCTGAGTAGTTTTGTTGGATCCTGTATATTTGCTTCGAATTTCTTATTCACACTTTGAACTTCTCCAAGAATATGCTTGAGAAATATGAGATACACACGGTTTTTCATGTCGCTAAAGATAGAAGTTAGAAGTTCTGCTGTATAACAGTGCTCGTTGAATCTTGCTATATCAAAATGAGTTCTGAGCTCGACCCACTGCTGCAATATTCTGACAATGGCAGATTAAATGGACTTCCATCATGTCTGGCTTAATTGAACAACCTTCAGCGGATGTTGTCTATCATTTATTGAAGCAAAAAGCTCCCTGTACTTTGCTTGACGAAGACTTGAGTGAGAAAACCAGTTATATGGTTCTTTAATCATGAACTCTATGTTCCTGGGCAGACAGGCAGCTGCAGCCTGTGACACTGCCAGCTGAAGGGAATGACATACACACCTAACTAGTACCAGATGAGGAACTTCGGATTTAATCTTGTATATACTCCATTGTTTACACCTGTCATGACAGATGCATTGTCAGTGCCGAGTGCAACTAGTCTTTGCAACTCAAGTCCATTCTTGTTTAAACAATCTTTTAACGCATTGCATATTGCCTGCTCGTTGCAGTCACTCACTTCAGCTAAATAGTATTAAAGGGAGTTAAATTACTTGAATATTGCGCGGTAATGTACTAAGACTGTTTTACTCCCTCTCTTCAGTTCAAATTCGGCTTTTTAGTGTTCCCAAAATGATTTTTAAAGTGATTTTTACCCACCCAAAAAAAGCTCGAAAAAGCACCAAAAAACATTGGGAAGCACCAAATTCTCGCGGCCGCGCTAAATGCAACATTTTGACACTAAATGACTTGAAAAGCACTAAATTTGGTGCGAAAAGCGTAAAAATAGCAACACTGATTCCCTTTTCTTGTGGGACACGCTTTACCTTGGTAAAACTCATTGGTTCCCGTGAATCTGAGGAAATCTGTAGGAATGTACCGTGTTTCCCCTAAATTAAGCACTATGGCTTATTTTCGGGGGATGTCCTGTTTTCTTTTCTTTTAGTATCAGATACAAAAATCTACATTTAGTCATGTACAAACTTCTACATTTATTCAAATACAGTTATTTCATCTTCTTCTGGAACACCTTCATAACTCTCCAAATCCCGAATTCCGGCCTGAATGTCTTGCGACTCCATTTCCTGTAAAACCATTGGTCCCAATCTCTCATGTCCAGCAGTAAAGCTTTCCTTAAATGACTTGTCCATGTAGCCTGCTCATAGTGCATTGGTAACTCAGCTGTCAGTGATTGTATCCCATGAATTCTTCACCCAAGTCACGACCTTCTTCAATCTTGGCTTGTCAAAGTTTCCACGTTGATTTCTCTCCATTCTATTTTCAATGTAGTCGTTGATTTCTATGCGCAAATGGTCATTGAAGGGCTTGTTTGTTGCAATATCAAGATTCTGGCGATAAGAAGTAATTTCTGCGAGAATCATTTCTTGGTCTATTCGTTTCTCTACAAGGTAGTTCTTCATGTCTTTAGCACGGTGAGTGCTGGCTGAATCCCAGACTGTCAGGCCTGGTTGGCCACCTCGCGAAACAAGAGGCAGCATAAAATTGACCCATTTCCTTATTTATAGCTGCTTGTGTGCACCAGGCTTTTTCGGTTTCAAGAACATAAATGCATGAAACACATTCAGTCTTATCTTCCTTGACCTTAGTGATGATTATAGATTGGGGGGGGGGGGGGGGGGGGGGGGGACTTTCCTTCCATCCAGATAAACTGCCAAAATAGAGGTCACACGTGCACTTTCGTGGCCAGTGGACGAAATATAGATTGACGAGACACCCGTCTGATCAATTGTCGTTTGAGATCCTAGGCCCATAAACACTGCAGATCCATCCATGGCAATCACGTTGGAGAGTTGGTACAGTAAAACTTCGATTAACCGTCACAGTCGGGTCCAGGGCTGTGACGGATAACCGAATAAACGGATAACAGAAATCTCTTAATACATATGTACAGTAACGTGATTTTAATGTGGGCTTTGGACGAAAATGAAAATGAAATCTTTTTAAAGTGAATAATATATACATTGAATATTTAATTTTACACAACGATTAATATAAACTTCAATATAATAGTAGTAATATACAGAAATGTATTGTAATACTATAAACCTACGTTACTTTCAAATAATCTGTCATCTCCTTCTGTGTCTTTGAGATTCGAGCTTACTGTATCTTATGCAGAAGTAGGATCTGTGTTACATTTCCCTCCTCTTGCATTTCAAACCAGTCGATGCACTTTGATAACATTGTTTCTGCTTCTGAGTGTCTAGTTGTAGGTTTTGGGTTAAGAACTGATCGCTCATCGTCATCAGTTTCTTCTTCTTCAATGGTAGTCACACTAGAAACAATTTCGTCATCGTTAAAAATTTCAAAGCCTCCATCCATTTTGTCACATTCCAATCAATCTGTTATTTCTTCTGGCGTAATGTTTTCACTGTTTAGTCTTGCACTGTTGCACAGTTGCACAATGTTGTCAACACTAACAGTCTCAGTTCCTTCAGTTTCGTCAATAGCGTCGGGCAAGAGTTTATTCCACCCATTCTTTAGGTTAGACACGGTAAGGTCAGCTCAGGCAGTGGCGACATTGAAGATAGTGTCCTTTATGTTGTATCTCTTCCAAAATAATTTTTTTAAAGGACGTTGACGGATAACAGAAACTGACAGTTAAACCAGTAACGGTTAATCAAAGTATTACTGTATTTAGAAACGTCAATGCCATCAACAAAGTACTTGAATGCAAGTGTATGTTTAATAACTTCAGTATCTTCCAGCTTGAACAGTTGTTGATCTTCTCAGAGACATTTTATATCGCTGAGGGAAGCCATCCAGCCAGTGTTGTGATGTTTTGAATTCTTCTGGGGATATTTCGAATTGTGGTTCCATTGCAAGGGCAAATGCTTGAATAGCAGCCCTGCACACAACAAATGTCTTTGCTCTCTTGTCGGCAATCCATTCACAGATGTTGTCTTCCAGTTCAGAAAATAATGGTTGCCGACCTGATCCACACTTGCGCTTCATAACATTTCTTCCTTCCACCTGTTGACTGAGGTTATCGTACTCTGCTCGCCATTTTCGAACTATTTGGAGATCAAGCTTCTTCTCTTTGCAGAAAGCCGTAAGATTTTTGCCCCGGGAGTCTTTAACTATTCCTTTCTTGTAATCGATCGAACAGCACTTTATTTTTGCACTCATCTTGTGTGGGTGTCAAAATATTATTCCTTGAAGTCTACCATGACGCCAAGTGTTAATTGAAGACTGACGAGACAGGCGTGCAACAACAGTTATAACACCTAAGAACAATGGAACACACACAAAAGCGACGAGAAAATGCTGGAGCCAAATGTTTGTTTCTTTATTTAACACGAGTGACATTTTGAATTATGAGCCACGTCGTTCATTATCAAGTGTGCACAAGTGGCGTCTGTACGCCGAATGGCCATTCGGCAACATGTCTCTCGATTCTAGCTGACGATCTCAACTAGAGCTTATTTTAAGGGTATGTCTTATCTTTAAAAAAAAAAACATTGTTGGTATCCCTTACGGGACGTTGCAGTCAACACCAGCATTTTTCAGCTGCTGTTGATGTACTAGGCAAGTGTTACGTTCAGTAGTTTGCCGTTGCTTTCTGAACGACCGGCTCCTATACCAGTACGTTATAACACAACTCGACACGGTCTGCTGCACAAATCGGTCGCAGCTGAGCTTCGAACGCCCGGTACCCGGCTCACAAACCGCGTTCATAAGCCTTTAGCCACGGAGCAGGCTCTTAAAATCATCCTTCAATCATTATCTTAAATCCAATCATTTCCAATCATTATCTTAAAAGCATCCTGAAAAGTCGTGCAAGGGCTGATTATAGGAGTTGGTCTTGTTTTCGTGGAAATACGGTACGCGGATGATTCAGTAGTCCAAACCCGTAAATTCCCTAATTCACAATTGTCTCGGGGTATACTGCCAAACTGTCAAACTGTCATTTACCTTGCGGTGTATGGCAGAGGGGTCTTTGAGCCTGAGGAATTAAGGTCGCCTGGCTAGTGCAGTCGCCGCGAACTGTGCAGTTTAGAATTTTCTTTGTGCCCCAGACAGAAAATAATCCCACACCTTACCGAGGGATCGAAACCGGGTCTCCCGAATGGGAGTCCGGTGTTCTAGCCACTCGACCAGCCGCTCCTCCGCTCGGGGTTTTCGCTGTCTCAAATTTGAGACAACTATAGTCTATAACAAAAAATCATATTCACACCACCCCTAGGCTACCAATCTCAAACCTGGACTTCAAATCACATCCAAATCCAAATCACACGTTCGCAAAATCAACACCTGCGAGATGAGATGCCTGAGGAGAACTGCCAATCTAACAATCCGAGACCGAGTAAGAAATGCTTTTATCAGACAGACTATGACTGTGGGATCAACACCGTGTGCCACATTTATTGAAAGGCAGAAGATCAAGTGGTTTCGCCATGTCATTAGAATGCAATACCAACAACTACCGTCACTGGCCTTACATCAAAGATCATCTGCGACGAGACCAAGAGGACGTCCAAGAAGAAAATGGATTGACGACATCAAAGACATTGTACAACCACTCGGAATGACACTATCCAGTGCCGCCCACCGGGCGCTGGAATGCAAATTATTCCTCCCCAAGACGCTTGACGACAGAAATGGAAGATGATGATGATGATGATGGGATGATGATGATGATGATAGTCTATAACATCAGGGCACAACTGGAGCCTCCATACATTCCCAGTGTTGCCATCCAGATCCAGATAGTTTTGCCTGCGTCAAGCAATGGTTTGTTTTTGTTCTTTTAACATTAAGAAATTAGATGTAATTCCGATGTTTTTTGGAGTTAGATATTTTATAGATTTTCCTTTTCTTTCGGCGTCATTTAATTATTACTGTATAAAATATTTATTACCCATTTTTTGTTTGGTCTGTGCGCGCGTAAATTATGGTTACTGCCATTATTTAAACTTTTAACTGGCTTGGGTCAACGCTCAATAAGCTGGCAGGTCTCAGGTATTGATTAAAAGCGTGCGTAAATCATAATAACATTATTTGAACTGTAAACTCAATGTGTTGTAATTATTGCTGTGGTGCCGACTTTGTGATTTTATTTTTTCATGTGATTTTTTTAAAAATAATTGCTCACCTTCATATGTGTCTTTCACTTTTAACATATCTTTCAACATGCCAAAAGTAAAGCAATATGAACAAAAATTTGGGAAAGAAGGATGGCATAATTAAACACTGGGTGATGGCAGTTCATGGAGATGCGACTAAGGCTCGTTGTAAGTACTGCAAGTGCGAAATGAAAGCGAAAATACAAGACTTGAAGAATCATGGAGAGACTTTTTTTTTTGGCATATCCTTTACAGGACATCGTTGTCAACACCAGCATCTTTCAGCTGTGTGTTGATTTCTTGGCAAGATTACGCTCAGTAGTTTGCCATTGCTTTCTGAGCGGCCGGCTCACATACCCCGTAAGTTACTGATGCGATTCGAACCAATGCTGATTGTCACCGTCATCACGTTACCTACGAGAGTATACGAGATTACGGAGAAAAGTCATAACCTCTAAGCCACGAAGCCGGCATGGAGAGACTAAACACATAAAAATGCAGTGCCATTCGGTGATATTACACCGTTGACATGAATCATTCCTTGTCCTCTCACTAAGAAGATAAGATCGGTCCTGACCAAGACGCATCCCATGCTTCTTCTCTGCAAGGCAGACGTCGATCTGTCTAGAAGTCGTGTAGGCTTGTCATTCATATAATTACAGATGAGAAACACTTTCACAATAGCTTGTGTTGTTGTCAGTATAGTCTGTCCGGAAATGAATGCCGTCATTCACGATCAATTATTTTGAAAACTGTCTGTTGCATCGTTATGAAATTTTTCCTGCTGTCTTATATTTACCCCCACCCAAGGAATATGTCTTTGATAGGTCCAAAAAACAACTTAAATCATCGAAAGTGGCGACATTTCTTTGATGTTTTGGTGAAAAACTAGGGATTTCTCGCTAAAAACTTGTTTTACAGTAATGAATGCCCCGCCAATTCAGATGACGACACAAGGCGTATCCGGATTCGTATGGGAGTGGGTGCAATAAAAGAAGTAGCTTAAAAGTCGACAGGTTGACTGCATTGCACCGGGTTTTTATCCCATATGGCTCAGTCTCTTTCCGCAGCGCGGAATGCGTCGCACAAAGTACGAACTCCGTAGCTCCAGCGACGACCCTCGGGAGTCTCCGAAAAAATGCACTCGTGAAATGAAGGACGCGGCCCGGAATCGAACATACAACCTTCGGAGCCCGAGTCAGACGGCTTGACCACTTCACCACGGAGACTCCCGAGAGGGGTGCAATGTGTAATATTAGTAAAGACAGAGAATTTACAAAGGCATGGTGTAAATAATGTGTAAATTGACAGGAAAGTAGAAGGAATATATTTCTTACCTTATTTTTCACTTCCTTCTTGTTTCTTCAGCTGCTGGTTAATAATTGTACACAAGTATTCATGTTACTAGGATGCATTTAGCTTTTTATATTGAGTTCGTGAAAGCTTCCAAATAGCTGTGCGTTAATGTGCATATGGAGTGACCAGAAATGATACCGCAATTTAGTCATCATGTGTCCATTTTTATGGATCTGTTCAGCTGTCTGTGTAGTTTGTCCACACGTACACATGGGTGACAGACCCGCTTTGAGTCTTCTTGAAATATTGTCTACTCTGCTGTTTACTGTTCAGAGACGGAACATCATTACCTGTTTTGCACTATGAAAATAGTTGTCAGTGTCTCTGTAGTGGGCTTTCTTCTTAACGACCAAGATGTTGGTCCTCTTTTTATTGAAGTTTATAGATTGATTCTTATGCACGTGTGTTGTCCCCTAATTTGACAACGTGTTTGCTCGCACGTTTCTTGTTATGCCACAATATGTCAGTTTTCACCGCAATATTACTCTTCTGTTGGTATTCAATGCGTTTAGTGTGTGTGTGTTTTTTTTTTCAATACCATTTGTTTGTCACCGTTGAGGGCTTGCGGAATTGAAAATTCATCACTGTGGAATACAAACTGTTGCCATTGACATTGTGCTGATGCTGTAATGTTTAGGGCCTGCAATTCGTCTGAATAGCTGGAGCAAAATATCCCAGTAAGCGTGCACGTGGATTAAGGTCTGCGATCTGCTCAGACCTGATTCTTTGTCGGACGATTCCAGTAGGTTGATGACTGCTCTTGGTTGCATAAAATTCAATCCATCTTTTCTCCAATAGTCCTCTTCCTCTTTCAACACATGGTCCTCACATTTTCCCAGTAACTTTTATCAATATTTAATAGCGCGGACTGGATTGGTATCTTGGCGTCAGACAATTTGAATATAGTATTGTCAGCTGCCACCTGTCCTTTAATTTTAGCCCACACAAGTTCTATAGGGTTAAAATGAGAATGGTACGGCGGAAGTCTCAAGCACCCATGACGATGCTCTTCTATCAACTTGTCGATTTGATATCTCTTGCTTTTTGGCGTCTGTTTTACAAGGGACAACAATTCTAGCTAGAAATACGTTTCTGGAAATGGTATGTTTTCAATTCGGAGCCATTTCTTTATTGCTCCCTCTGTGCTCGATGCTGTAGGTATTTTGTCTTCTTGGGCAACAACATTGATATCATGCATTGTCCATAATTGGACACGACGGTCTATCTAGGGATGGAAGCACAGATTCTCGAGCCAATCTCTAAATACATTACCATTCATCTTATTTTGATAATCCTTATTGTCTGTATTTCAATATTAGCGATAAGTGGTAAGATTTTTTTTATTAAAATAATAATCAGGTTTCATGAAATAACCCACATTTTGACGACACCTCTGAATAATCCCAGTTTAAACAGCGCGGGGTTCTTGGCATAAGGCCAATCCCGTGAAACACGTAGAATATTCAACATTGAACGCTGATTGTCTGGCTACGGTGTAATACATTTAAAATTATGAACTTAATCTCTGACCCGTAAA
The DNA here is from genome assembly GCA_014155875.1 of Cepaea nemoralis. NCBI lineage: Eukaryota > Metazoa > Mollusca > Gastropoda > Stylommatophora > Helicidae > Cepaea > Cepaea nemoralis. Next base: position 455,307 of record JACEFZ010027352.1, on the reverse strand, counting down.
TTATATACCGCACATAAACAAACATTGAAATCTGCTGTACAATCTCCAGAACAAAATATTTTTTTGTTGGGTGGATATGATGATAAGGTTATATGCTAAATCTCATAGTTTTCCCTCAGTTGGTTACTGAGATGTGGATTTTTATATGGAGGCAAACAAATGTGAATGCACATGAACTGTTTAGGCCGCAATGTCTTGACCTAGATCCAACCAGCGGGGAGGTTAACATGACGCAGACTTCCACTTTGAGAGACTTGGCACAGATGGGAAATGACAGATACAGCGATGGAGAATGAGAGAGACAAAGATGGAGACTGACAGAGACAACGATGGAGAATGAGAGAGACAATGATAGAGAATTACGTAGACAGATGAAGAATGACAGAGGCAGTGGTAGAGAATGACAGAGACAAAGATTGAGAATGACAGAGACAAAGATAGAGAATGACGGGGGCAGTGATGGAGAATGACAGAGACAAAGATAGAGAATGATGGAGACAAAGATAGAGAATGACGGGGGCAGTGGTAGAGAATGACAGAGACAGAGATGGAGAATGACTGAGACAAAGATAGCGAATGACGGGGGCAGTGATGGAGAATGACAGAGACAAAGATAGAGAATGACAGAGACAAAGATAGAGAATGACGGGGGCAGTGGTAGAGAATGACAGAGACAGAGATGGAGAATGACTGAGACAAAGATAGCGAATGACGGGGGCAGTGATGGAGAATGATAGAGACAATGATAGAGAATGACAGAGACAAAGATAGAGAATGACGGGGGCAGTGATGGAGAATGATAGAGACAATGATAGAGAATGACAGAGACAAAGATAGCGAATGACGGGGGCAGTGATGGAGAATGATAGAGACAAAGATAGAGAATGACAGAGACAAAGATAGAGAATGACGGGGGCAGTGATGGAGAATGACAGAAACAGAGATGGAGAATGACAGAGGCTGTGATAGAGAATGACAGAGACAATGATTGAGAATGACAGAGACAAAGATAGAGAATGACGGGGGCAGTGATGGAGAATGACAGAGACAAAGCTGGAGAATGACAGAGACAAAGATAGAGAATGACGGGGGCAGTCATGGAGAATGACAGAGACAGAGATGGAGAATGACAGAGACAAAGATAGAGAATGACGGGGGCAGTGATGGAGAATGATAGAGACAAAGATAGAGAATGACAGAGACAAAGATAGAGAATGACGGGGGCAGTGATGGAGAATGACAGAGACAAAGATAGAGAATGACAGAGACAAAGATAGAGAATGACGGGGGCAGTAGTGGAAAATGACAGAAACAGAGATGGCGAATGATAGAGACAGAGATGGAGAATGACAGAGACAGAGATGGAGAATGACAGAGATGGAGAATGACAGAGACACGGGTGGATATTGACAGAGACGCAATTATAGAATCACAAAGACCGAGAATGACAGAGCCAGAGAGGGAGAATGACAGAGACAAAGATGGAGAATGTCAGAGACAGAGATGGAGAATGGCAGAGACAAAGATGGAGATGACAGATACAGAGATAGAAAGTGACAAAGACAAAGATGGAGAATGACATAGACAGAGATTGAGATTGACAGAGACAAAGATGGAGAACGGCAGAGACAAAGATGGAGAGACAATTCGATGGGAACGAGGTCCACGTGGAAACTTGGATATTAAGAATGACAGAGATAGAGACCGAGAATGACAGAGATAGAAACCGAGAATGACAGAGATAGAGACCGAGAATGACGGAGATAGAGACCGATAATGACAGAGATAGATACCGAGAATGACAGAGATAGAGACCGAGAATGACAGAGATAGAGACCGAGAATGACAGAGATAGAGACCGAGAATGACAGAGATAGAGACCGAGAATGACAGAGATAGAGACCGAGAATGACAGAGATAGAGACCGAGAATGACAGAGATAGATACCGAGAATGACAGAGATAGAAACCGAGAATGACAGAGATAGATACCGAGAAGGACAGAGATAGAGACCGAGAATGACAGAGATAAAGACGGAGAATGACAGAGATAGATACCGAGAATGACAGAGATAGAGACCGAGAATGACAGAGATAGAGACCGAGAATGACAGAGATAGATACCGAGAATGACAGAGACGGAAAATGACAAAGACAGAGACGAAGAATGACACAGACAGAGAAAGTTTCTGCAAAAGGCGACGCGCATATTTCTCAATATCCACAGAACGCGGTGGACTACTAATAGAGAATGGCTGATTGTGGTAGGCTCTGTTTGATGTGTGCGTCTGGGCGGGAAGGAGGAACGTCCCAGTTACAGACAAACTGAAATCAGCTAGCGGTTGCAGGGACCTCTTTCTAAGGCAACCAATCGATGACTGCATGCATTGAAAACAGCAGGAGTAGTACGTTTGTGGTCGGATTGTGATGAGCTGGTAATAGGGTCTACAGTCTGGGAGCTTGGCTAATGGCGAACAGCGCTAGATGTGGACACATGAAATTTGTTGGCCGATTTTGTTGGCTGATTGCACAAGTGTCCTCAGCGCTGAAACGCTAATTGGACCAGTGGACCGATCCGTTTTACAATGCAAATACGCCATTAGAGAATCACGTGAAGACAGCAGGGACGGCGATGGTGGCGTGCGGCGATAGAGCAATGCGGGTAGTGGTGACAACTGAAACACAGAGTAAGAGTGGAAACATAGCATGGGGGAGTGGAATCATAGCATGGGGGAGTGGAATCAGCATGGGGGAGTCGAATCATAGCATGATAGAGTGGAATCATAGCGTGATAGAGTGGAATCATAGCATGGGGAAGTTGAATCATAGCCTGGTAGAGGGGATTCATAGCATGGGGGAGTGAAATCATAGCCTGGTAGAGGGAAATCATAGCATGGGGGAGTGGAATCAAAGCATGCGGGAGTGTAAGCATAGCATGGTGGAGTGGAATCATAGCATGGTGGGGTGCAATCACAGCATGGGGGAGTGGAATCATAGCATAGGGAAGTGGAATCATGGCATGGGTGAGTGGAATCATAGCATCGTGGAGAGGAATCATAGCATGGGAAGGTGGAATCATAGCATGATGGAGTGGAATCATAACATGGGAGAGTAGAACCATAGCATGATAGAGTGATATTATTGCATGGTGGAGTTGAATCATAGCATGGTGAAGTGGAATCATAACATGGTGGAGGGGAATATAGCATGGGGGAGTGGAATCATAGCATGGTGGAGTGGAAACATAGCATGGTGGAGTGGAATCATAGCATGATGGAGTGGAAACATAGCATGGTGGAGTGGAATCATAGCATGGTGGAGTGGAATCATAGCATGATGTAGTGAAAACATAGCTTGGTGGAGTGAAATCCTAGCATGGTGGAGTGGAATCATAGCATGTGGGAGTGGAATCATATCATGGGGGAGTCGAATCATAGCATGATAGAGTGGAATCATAGCATGATAGAGTGGAATCATAGCGTGATAGAGTGGAATCATGGTATGGTGGAGTAGAATCATAGCATGATAGAGTGGAATCATAGCGTGATGGAGTGGAATCATAGCATGGTGGAGTGGAAACATAGCATGGGAGTGGAATGATAGCATGGTGGAGTGGAATCATAGCGTGATGGAGTGGAATCATAGCATGGTGGAGTGGAATCATAGCATGGTGGAGTGGAATCATAGCATGGTGGAGTGGAATCATAGCATGGTGGAGGGGAATCATAGCTTGGGGGAGTGTAAACATAGCATGGTGGAGTGGAATCATAGCATGGTGGAGTGGAACCATAGCATGGTGAAGTGAACACATAGCATGGGAGTGTGGAATCACGGCATGGTGGAGTGGCCACATAGCATGGGGGAGTGGAATCATAGAATGGTAGAGGGGAATTATAGCATGGTAGAGGGGAATAATAGCATGCTAGAGGGGAATCATAGCATGGTAGAGGGGAATCATAGCATGGTAGAGGGGAATCATAGCATGGTGGAGGGGAATCATAGCATTGGGGAGGGAATCATAGCTTGATAGAGGGGAATCATAGCATGGGGGAGTGGAATCATAGCTTGAAAGAGGGGAATCATAGCATGGGGGAGTGGAATCATAGCATGGTAGAGGGGAATTATAGCATGGTAGAGGGGAATCATAGCATGGTAGAGGGGAATCATAGCATGGTAGAGGGCAATCATAGCATGGTAGAGGGGAATCATAACATGGTAGAGGGGAATCATAGCATGGTAGAGGGGAAACATTGAATTAGGGAGTGGAATAATAGAATGGTGGATTGGAATCATAGCATGAGGAGTGGAAACATAGCATGGGGGAGTGGAATCATAGCATGGTGGAGTGGAATCATAGCATGGTGGAGTTGAATCATAATATGGTGGATGTGGTATACAAAAATGTCTCTACTAACATCCTTCTATTGACGCCCTTAAAAATACCAATCCCAAAATAATTACTGTTTAAGTACCTTACTTTTGGGAAAAGAAAACAGAGCAAAACTAACCCTTAGGGTAGCTTAATTTATTTGGCATTAGTTTAAAATTTGGCCTTAGTTTGGTTCACTTACCTGGCAAGACCGGGACTAATTTTAAAACAAAAGGATCAGAGAGTCCATTTTTGTTGAATCGAACAAAGGGAGCAGACGTCAGCCTCTCCCCGGCTGGGGCGGGTGATTTTTCCCTAAACACCATCATTGTCTGCAGCAATGGTATGTTAAATCTACATTATTAATACGTATTGATGTATTTTGATAAGATACATATACCATTGTGTGTAACTAAGAATTGGTTAAAAGGTTAAATCACCAATTCTTGTAAGCTAGAGTCTGATTAATTTTTAGTACTGAGCACATGTGTGTGCCACGCTGTAAAATTTTTCCTATACTTACAATTTCAAATCCCTATGTTAAAACCTCTTATAGGCATTGTGAACCTATATCTCATTAGCAATGCTTATAACCTATAACTATTATGTGTACTGTAGAGTGTCAACCTCATGTCAGAAACACATTCTAGAAACTTTTCTCAATGTGGGAGCAGACTCTTGATTACATACTTCATAGTAGAGAACTTGTTTCTGCCACTTTCAAATATCCTAAGTGTAAATTCACTGTTAAGGACATGTCTGAACTGTTTTTATCCATGCTGAGGCATACAATTGATTACGAATTTCATGGACTCAGTTCATATTGGATAAATTTGTTCCTAATTACTGATTTGTAACTCGAGCTATAGTGCCAAATTTTGGTACAAACTTCTTGTTAACATATTAGTAACCACCCCAGAGGGGTGATAGACATGTAATATTTTCATAAAGATGCTAGGAAACTGCCATTAGGAAATTGTCATGTCTGAGAATATAGATTCAAGAACAAAGAAAGTAAACGCATGATATAACCAAGCTTAGTCACACCGCACCAAAGGTGATAGACACCAGGAATAATATTATATGTTCCAAACACTTATCAGACTGCATAAATCATTTCTAATAGATAAGAAATGCTCTTAAAAATAGCAGCACTTGGAAAATATATCACAGCGTTCACTAATCTCATGCTGCTGTAAGCAGTGGGGGAAAACAATTTATGTTTTAGTTTATGGATTAACCCATGAGGAAATCCAAAAACATAGGCTCTTTGTATCATCATTATGATTAATTATTATGTATGATTATCATGTACTTAATATTAGAGAAATGTACATGATGGTTGTCTCTGTTATGAGAATTATACTGTGGGAATATACCTTTTAATGTTACCCCGGGGGACATGAGGATGTTGATGTAAGAATCCTTGAGTATGTCAGTACACAAGAAGACAATGTTGAATAGCCTTGACCTAATGCTGATTATAGTGAAGGAAAGGAAATATAGGTTATGTATGGGTTATTCTCTTCAAGAATGAGAGATACAATATCTACATGTTTGGATGAAAAGAATGGCTTCACTCATCTAATAGTCCCAGTAACAACAGAACATACTACAGAGTGAGAAAATACCTTACTCACATTTAGAGTCAGAAGGGATCTACAACAAGCAAGGAGGGACAGGGAACTTGGAAACCCACTCCTATCTCCTTCCCCTTTTTTTGTAATTGTGTTGTGAAAATGGTAGCACACCACAAAGTATTAACGCCTGGGTTGTATTCTTTTGTCATCCTTTTCTATAGCGAGTGGTGACTTTGTGGGACCGCGTTGCATCACTATCATCTGGAAACTGGGTCAAAAGCCAGAAAACGATAAATGACAACCTGTCCTAAAACAAAGTCTGGGCCAATACAACCATGTTTACTGCTGCATGTATTAGCTGCCATAGCCAGCAACAGACAAATTCGAAGACAACTGACTGCGTGATTGATGAAGTCCTATTTTAGTAGGGAATCCAGGATGGACTTCAGGATCTAAATATCTACAAAGATGAAGATCAACAGAGTAACTGACAACAGTGTATCGTCTGCTTTACTTCTGAGAAGTACCACCTGAAGCCTCGTCACTCAGCAACATCAGTGAAACTATAGGCAAATTCTACCATTTACTAAAACTAGCAACAGTGAGTACCCTTCAACTGTCGGTTGGATTACCAAGTTGATATCCAACAATGGATAGGTCTTCGAAAGAAAGTCTCACAGCAGCAAAAGTCAAATATAAGGTTCCAGACACTCAACACCAAGTTCTAGATTACGAACACCAATTCAAACAACTGGGAAGAGACTCTGAAACAACATAAGCCAGTACAACCAAGATACCAACTCAAGATCCTCTGAAACATAACTGCGACATCAGATTACCTCAAGGTCCAAAATCTGAAACACACTGAAAAGAAGCAAGATCCACTTGAGATCCCAGACCTGATCACCATCAAGAAGACCATATGGAAGCAGCTAGCGGAGTACATTCCTCTATGCCTGCAACAAAAACAATCCTCTGATTGTTAGCAACCCTGTTTCTGTGCTGGAATTATTCATCTTCTGATCCATGTGTACATCAATTAAATGTGGTTGTTCAACAGTGGGTGTTTATATATTGTGAACAGTCAATATCTTCTAGCACTATATTTAAACTTTAGAAGGTGATGATGTGGGAAGGGAAACCTACACACAGATGTCATTGTTTCAAGGATTGAAGTGTTTTCTCCTGGTGTTTGTGGTAAATATCCCTGATCACCGTGCATTCTTGAAGTGAGCAGAGACTCAAATAAATCCCCTAGACAACTTAATGAAATATTCTCATAGAATAAAATCCACACCCCACAGTGGAGTGGAATCATAGCATGATGGTGTGGAATCACAGCATGGTGGAGTCGCTACATAGCATGGGGGAGTGGAATCATAGCATGGTGGAGTGAAAACATAGCTTGGGGTGTGGAATCACAGCATGGTGGAGTGGCCACATAGCATGGGTGAGTGGAATCATAGCATGGTGGAGTGAAAACATAGCATGGGGGCGTGGAATCACAGCATGGTGGAGTAGCCACATAGCATGGGGGAGTAGAATCATAGCATGGTGGAGTGAAAACACAGCATGGGGGCGTGGAGTCACAGCATGGTGGAGTGGCCACATAGCATGGGGGAGTGGAATCATAGCATGGTGGAGTGAAAACATAGCATGGGGTGTAGAATCACAGCATGGTGGAGTGGCCACATAGCATTGGGGAGTGGAATCATAACATGGTGTAGTGAAATCATAGCATGGTAGAGGGGAATCATAGCATGGTAGAGGAGAATCATAGCATGGTAGAGAGGAATCATAGCATGGTACAGGGGAATCATAGCATGGTAGAGGGGAATCATAGCATGGAGGAGTAGAATCATAGCATGGTAGAGGGGAATCATAGCATGGTACAGGGGAATAATAGCATGGTAGAGGGGAATCAAAGCATGGGAAGGTGGAATCATAGCATGATGGAGTGGAATCATAACATGGGGGAGTAGAACCATAGCATGATAGAGTGATATTATAGCATGGTGGAGTTGAATCATAGCATGGTGAAGTGGAATCATAACATGGTGGAGGGGAATCATAGCGTGGGGGAGTGGAATCATAGCATGGTGGAGTGGAATCATAGCATGGTGGAGTGGAAACATAGCATGGTGGAGTGGAAACATAGCATGGTGGAGTGGAATCATAGCATGGGTGAGTGGAATCATAGCATGGGGGATTGGAATCATAGCCATAAGGTATTGGATTTATAGCATGGTGGAGTGGAATCATAGCATGGGTTGGTGGAATCATAGCATGATGGAGTGGAAATATAGCATGGGTGAGTGGAATCATAGCATGATGGAGTGGAATCATATCATGGTGGAGTGGAATCATAGCATGATTGAGTGGAAACATAGCATAGGGGAATAGAATAATAGCATGGTGGAGTGGAACATAGCATGGGTGAGTGAAATCATAGCATTGGTGAGTGGAATCATAGCATGGTGGAGTGGAATCATAGCATGATGGAGTGGAAACATAACATGGGGGAGTGGAATCATAATATGGTGGAGTGGAATCATAGCATGGGTGAGTGGAATCATAGCAATGGGAAGTGGAATCATAGCATGAGGTAGTGGATTAATAGAATGGTGGAGTGGAATCATAGCATGATGGAGTGGAATCATAGCATGGTGGAGTGGAATCATAGCATGGTGGAGTGGAAACATAGCATGGTGGAGTGGAATCATAGCATGGGGAAGTGGAATCATATCATAATGGAGTGGAAACATAGCATGGTGGAGTGGAATCATAGCATGGTGGAGTGGAATCATAGCATGGTGGAATGGAAAAATAGCATGGTGGAGTGGAATAATAGCATGGGGACGTGGAATCATAGCATGAGGTAGTGGATTAATAGCATGATGGAGTGGAATCATGGCATGGTGGAGTGGAAACATAGCATGGTGGAGTGGAATCATAGCATGGGGAAGTGGAATCATATCATAATGGAGTGGAAACAGCATGGTGGAGTGGAATCATAGCACGGTGGAGTGGAATCATAGCATGGTGGAATGAATAAATAGCATGGTGGAGTGGAATAATAGCATGGGGACGTGGAATCATTGCATGAGGTAGTGGATTAATAGCATGGTGGAGTGGAATCATAGCATGGTGGAGTGGAATCATAGCATGGGTGAGTGGAATCATAGCAATCGGAAGTGGAATCATAGCATGAGGTAGTGGATTAATAGAATGGTGGCGTGGAATCATAGCATGATGGAGTGGAATCATAGCATGGTGGAGTGGAATCATAGCATGGTGGAGTGGAAACATAGCATGGTGGAGTGGAATCATAGCATGGTGGAATGAAAAAATAACATGGTGGAGTGGAATAATAGCATGGGGACGTGGAATCGTAGCATGAGGTAGTGGATTAATAGCATGATGGAGTGGAATCATGGCATGGTGGAGTGGAATCATAGCATGGTGGAGTGGAAACATAGCATGGTGGAGTGGAATCATAGCATGAAGAAGTGGAATCATATCATGAGGTAGTGGATTAACAGCATGGTGGAGTGGATTCATAGCGTGAGGTAGTTTAATCATTGCATGAGGTATTGGAATCATAGTATGGTGGAGTGGATTCATAGCGTGAGGTAGTGGAATCGTTGCATGAGTTATTGGAATCATAGCATGGTGGAGTGGATTCATAGCGTGAGGGATTGGATTCATAGCATGGTGGAGTGGAATCATAGCATGGTGGGGTGGAATAATAGCATTGTGGAGGGGGAATCATAGCCTGGGGGAGTGAAATCATAGAATGGTGGAGTGGAATCATAGCATGACAGAGTGGAATCAGAGCATGATGGAGTGGAACCATAGCATGGTGGATTGGACCATTCATAATAGAGTTGAATCATAGCAAAGGGGAGTGGAGTCATAGCATGGTGGAGTGGAAACATAGCGCGGGGGAGTGAAATCATAGCATGATAGAGTGGAATCATAGCATAATGGAGTGGAATCATAGCATGGCAGAGTGAACCATTCATGGCAGAGTGGAACCATAGCATGGTGGAGTGGACCATTCATGATAGAGTGGAATCATAGCAAAGGGGGGGGGGGTGGAATCATAGCATGGTGGAGTGGAATCATAGCATGATAGAGTGGAACCATAGCATGATGGAGTGGAACCATAGCATGGTGTAGTGGAACCATAGCAGGAAGCTTAGATTATGTTTGGTGTATTTCTACTATCCCGGAATCGCGGCGTCTACGATGAACGATGAATATTGTGTGCGAGCTATATCTACATCATCAACAATGCGTATCAATATTTGGGATAAGCCACACACAGTTTCCTTTCAGTTATCAGAAACAGTGCCGACGGCTTGGATCCACCGGAAATGAGGGGTGGGGAGACGGGGACGAGACCAGCGATAGGGGGTGATTGGACATAACTTGAGTGGTTTGATATAATCAGGTTGAACGCATCGTATCGATCTCTATAGCCAGAGAGTGCTTGTGTTCCTCCCAGGGACTCTCTCTTTCTTCATGGCAGTGAAATGGAGGTTGGAGAAATTGATATCATTAGTGGTTGCAAGACGTCCCAGCTATGAGGAAGGTCCGTTATTGTCCGCCACCTGTACTGACCAGTGGCGAGTAGAGAAATCCACCAACGACAGTCGTATTTTGTCCACTTACAACTTTCTACCAAGTGTATGGGTCATGCTGGCTCAGTGATGGCGGTGACGACTGTTGGCAGAGACATGGCGTAGAGCCAGAGATCTCCTCAGGGGAGCCGATCTGCTCAAACATCCCTGCAGGCTGTTCACGCAGGACCCGGATGTTTGCTTGCTGTTTCTGTGCATTACTGATACAGTGGTTAATAGGATCATGGGGGTGGGGGAAAGGGATTAGTCTTCTGTCAGTGGTGTACGTGGATGGGAGATGGGTGTTGAGTAGATTCCTGTCTTCTGTAAGTGATGTATAAATGATGTGTGTTGAGTAAATTGATGTCTTCTGTCAGTGATATTCGAATGGTGGATGTGGAGTAGTTAGTACATGCTTTGTTAGTACATCCACTGGGATTCCTCAGATACCATTCTCAGACAACTATCACAGGTTGCCGACCTACCTTCCTGCCTCCGCACCCCCCCCCCCCTTCTTCTTTCGATGTACCACTTCCACTCCAGTACCTGGGATTCTCACTGAACCGTTACACCCACCACCCCGTCATCATCCTACATCCCACTCCATTGGCTGGGTATAAATATAAGACAAAATTGATGTTCGGGGCTATACACAGCTCGGAATTCTGAGGTAAGTATGAACATTTTTTTTAAATTTTGCTTTTCTCTTCATTGCTTCAATTTTTTTCCATCTTTTTATTCTTCTCATCCTGTCGTTACGTTTTAATGTAGTCACAGGAGATTTCCTTGACTATATGTTGTGTTTTTTTAATGTGTTTGTTTGCTGATGAAGGCTAATCGCCGCAACGTCCTGAATGTGTCGTAATTCTGTTATGTAAAGCTTTACTACTTTGTGTCATTTTATATTGTTTACATTTTCACAGCCTTATCACAGTTCCACCAAATTGTCTTCTGTCAGAGATATACGAGGGATGGGAGATCGGTGTTGAGTAGATTCCTGTCTTCTGCCAGTGATGAACGTAGGATGCATGTTGAGTAGATTCCTGTTTTCTTTCAGTGATATATGAGTGATGGTTCTTTTATAGATTCATGTCTTCTGTCAGTGATTTACGAGTAATGGGTGTTGTGTATATTCCTGTCTTCGGTTAGTTATGCACTTTTAATGGATGTTGAGTAGATTCCTTTTCTGCCAATGATGTACGAGGGGTGGAATATGTGTTGAGTTGATTCCTGTCCACTACAATGATGCACGAGTAATGGTTATTGAGCAAATGACTGTCTTTTGTCAGTGATATACGATTTCTGGAGATGAGTGTTGAGTAGGTTCCTGTCTACTGTCAGTGATGTGCCAGGGATGGGAAATTGGTGTTGAGTACATTCCTGTCTTCAGTCAGTGATGTGCGAGGGATGGGTGTTGAGTAGTCTTATGTCATTGATGTACGATTGATAGGATATGGTTCTTGAGTAGATTCCTGTCTTACGTCAGTGATGTACGTGGGATGGGTGTTGAGTTGGTCCTTGTCTTCTTTAAGTGATGTACGAGTGATGGATGTTGAGTAGATTGTCTTATTTCAGAGATGTGGATAACGGCAACATCTAACCCCACAACACCATGTGGATAACGGCAACGTTTAACCCCACAAAACCATGTGGATAACGGCAACATTTAGCCCCACAACACCATGTGGATAACGGCAACATTTAACCCCACACCATGTGGATAACGGCAACATTTAACCCAACACCATGTGGATTACGGCAACATTTCACCCAACACCATGTGGATAACGGCAACATTTAACCCCACAACACCATATAGATAACGGCAACATTTAACCCCAAAACATCATGTGGATAACGGCAACATTTAACCCCACAACACCATGTGGATAACGGCAAAATTTAACCCCACAACACCATGTGGATAACGGCAACATTTAACCCCACAACACCATGTGGATAACGGCAACATTTAACCCCACAACACCATGTGGATAACGGCAACATTTCATCCAACACCATGTGGATAACGGCAACATTTAACCCCACAACACCATGTGAATAACGGCAGCATTTAACACCACAACACCATGTGGATAACGGCAACATTTCACCCAACACCATGTGGATAACGGCAACATTTAACCCCACAACACCATGTGAATAACGGCAACATTTAACCCCAGAACGCCATGTGGATAACGACAACATTTAACCCCACAACACCATGTGGATAACGGCAACATTTCACCAATAACACCATGTGTATAACGGCAACATTTCACCCATAACACCATGTGTATAACGGCAACATTTCACCCATAACACCATGTGGATAACGGCAACATTTAACCCCACAACACCATGTGGATAACGGCAACATTTAGCCCCACAACACCATGTGGATAACGGCAACATTTAACCCCACAACACCATGTGGATAACGGCAACATTTAACCCCACAACACCATGTGGATAACGGCAAGCAGAAAAGCCAGAAAAAAAAGATAAGCACTATTGAAATATTGAGCGAATAAGTGTGCGTGTCTGTTTATGTATGTGTTTGCATGTGCTACATATATATCTAACCTTCTTCTAGCGTCTGTCTCTCTCTGTATGTGTGTGTGTGTGTGTGTGTGTCTGTTTGTCTGTGTGTCTGTGTTTATTTGTGTGCGTGTGTGTTTATTGTGTGTGTATTGTGTGTGTAAGTATGTTTGCATATACATAAATATGTGAGCTTTTGGACGTGTGTAATTGTGTGTGTACGTTTGATTGTATGTCGGATAAAAGATCAAGGTTATATAGATGTGTGTATTCTGTGTATATGTGTGTGTGTGTGCTTATGTGTGTTTGTGTATTATTCGGCGTTGTGACGTGTTCTCATGTGTGGTTGTATGCATTATAAACAGTTACATTTCATGTCTGGTTTGCTTGTATGCGTGTGTGTGTGTACTATGGACGTGCGTGTGTATGTGCGTGTGTGTGTGTGTATACTGTGGACTTGCGTGTGTATGTGCGCACATATGTTGATATGTACTCAAAGCCTAGAGATTTCAGCTGGCAATGGAACACTGAGTCGTACAGGAGTCTATTGATTGTGCTGTGTCGTCCAGGCGCCCAGTCCATCTTCTAGTAGTCCTGTTGAGCTTGATTTGATCATTTGTGTGCTCATCGATTGGTGGATTCCCTCGCAGAGTCCCCTTGTCTGGCTATTTGTTTGTTTGTTTGTTTGTTAGATGAGTGTGCTGCTTGTACTAGAGCTGACAGCGTGTTTTTGTTGTTGTTTGTTCGGTCCTTGTAATACCACTGATGTAGTGATTGTTGTGTTCCTTGTATTACCACTGAGGTAGAGTTTGTTGTGTTCCTTGTATTACCCCTGAGGTGGTGTTAGGTGAATGCATTCCTTGTATTAACTCTGAGGTAGTGATTGTGTTCCTTGTATTACCTCTGAGGTGGTGTTAGGTGAATGCATTCCTCGTATTACCTCTGAGGTAGTGATTGTTGTGTTCCTTGTATTACCACTGAGGTAGTGATTGTTGTGTTCCTTGTATTACCTACTGAGGTAGTGATTGTTGTGTTCCTTGTATTACCACTGAGGTAGTGTTAGGTGAGTATTCCTTCTATTACCTCTGTGGTAGTGTTTGTTGTGTTCCTTTTATTACTTCTGTGGTAGTGTTAGGTGAGTATTCCTTCTATTACCTCTGAGGTAGTGATTGTTGTGTTCCTTCTATTACCTCTGTGGTAGTGTTTGTTGTGTTCCTTCTATTACCTCTGAGGTGGTGTATGTTGTGTTCCTTGTATTACCACTGAGATAATGTTTGTTGTGTTCCTTGTATTACCACTGAGATAATGTTTGTTGTGTTCCTTGTATTACCACTGAGATAATGTTTGTTGTGTTCCTTGTATTACCACTGAGATAATGTTTGTTGTGTTCCTTGTATTACCTCTGAGGTGGTGTATGTTGTGTTCCTTGTATTACCACTGAGATAATGTTTGTTGTGTTCCTTGTATTACCACTGAGATAATGTTTGTTGTGTTCCTTGTATTACCACTGAGATAATGTTTGTTGTGTTCCTTGTATTACCACTGAGATAATGTTTGTTGTGTTCCTTGTATTACCACTGAGGATAATGTTTGTTGTGTTCCTTGTATTACCACTGAGATAATGTTTGTTGTGTTCCTTGTATTACCTCTGAGGTGGTGTATGTTGTGTTCCTTGTATTACCTCTGAGGTGGTGTATGTTGTGTTCCTTGTATTACCTCTGAGGTGGTGTATGTTGTGTTCCTTGTATTACCACTGAGATAATGTTTGTTGTGTTCCTTGTTTACCACTGAGATAAGGTTTGTTGTTTCCTTGTATTACCTCTGAGGTGGTGTATGTTGTGTTCCTTGTATTACCTCTGAGGTGGTGTATGTTGTGTTCCTTGTATTACCTCTGAGGTGGTGTATGTTGTGTTCCTTGTATTACCTCTGAGGTGGTGTATGTTGTGTTCCTTGTATTACCACTGAGATAATGTTTGTTGTGTTCCTTGTATTACCACTGAGATAATGTTTGTTGCGTTCCTTGTATTACCACTGAGATAATGTTTGTTGCGTTCCTTGTATTACCTCTGAGATAATGTTTGTTGTGTTCCTTGTATTACCTCTGAGATAATGTTTGTTGCGTTCCTTGTATTACCTCTGAGGTGGTGTATGTTGTGTTCCTTGTATTACCACTGAGCTAGTGTTTATTGGCCGGTCTCTCTAGCGCCAGGGGTTAAGTACGTTATTCGTAATCCCGTATACTCTCGTACGAAACACAGCTGCCCGAGATTCGGCAGTGGATCTCGTCGCGTTGGTTACTTACGGTGATATGTTAGCCAGTCGTTCAGAAAGCAACGGCAAACTACTGAACGGAAAGCTTGCCAAGGCATCAACAGCAGCTGAAAGATGTTGGTGTTGACAGAATGTCCTTTAAAGGATATGCGACAAAAAGTGTTTGTTGTGTTCCTTGTATTACTTTTGAAATAGTGTTAGTTGAGTGTGTTCCTTGTATTACTTCTGAGGTAGTGATTGTTGTGTTCCTTAAATTACTTCTGAGGTTGTCTTTGTTATGTTCCTTGTATTTCTTCTGAGATAGTGTTTGTTGTGTTCCTTGTATTACTTCTTGGGTAGTGTTTGTTGCGTTCCCTTTATTACTTCTGAGGTAGTGTTTGTTGTGTTCCTTGTATTACTTCTGAGTTAGTCTTTGCTGTGTTCCTTGTATTACCTCTGAGGTAGTTTTTGTTGAATGTGTCCCTTGTTTTACATCTGAGATAGTGTTTGTTGAGTGTATTCCTTGTAGTAACTCTGAGGTATTGATTGTTGCGTTCCTTGTATTACTTCTGAGGTAGTGTTTGCGTCACCGCTGAGATAGTGTTTGATGAGTGTGTTCATGGTATTACCTCTGAGATAGTGTTTGTTGAGTGTATTCCTTGTATTACCTCTGATATAGTGTTTGTTGAGTGTGCTCCTTGAATTACCTCTGAGATAGTGTTTGTTTATTGTTTTCCTCGTATTACCTCTGAGATCGAGTTTGCTGTTCCTTGTAGTACCTGTGAGATAGAGATTGTTATGTTCCTTGTATTTCCTCTGATATAGTGTTTGTTGGGTGTGTTCCGTGTATTACCTATGAGATAGTGTTTGTTGAGTGTGTTCCTTGTGTTACCTATGAGATAGTGTTTGCTGAGTGTGTCCCTTGTGTTACCTCTGAGATAGTGTTTGCTGAGTGTGTCCCTTGTGTTACCTATGAGATAGTGTTTGCTGAGTGTGTTCCTTGCATTACCTATGAGATAGTGTTTGCTGAGTGTGTCCCTTGTGTTACCTATGAGATAGTGTTTGTTGGGTGTGTTCCTTGTGTTACCTCTGATATAGTGTTTGCTGAGTGTAATCCTTGTGTTACCTCTGATATAGTGTTTGTTGGGTGTGTTCCGTGTATTACCTATGCTATATTGTTTATTGAGTGTGTTCCTTGTGTTACCTCTGAGATAGTGTATGCTGCGTGTGTTCCTTGTGTTACCTCTGAGATAGTGTTTGCTGAGTGTGTCCCTTGTGTTACCTCTGAGATGATGTTTGTTGAGTGTGTTCCCTGCATTACCACTGAGATAGTGTTTTTAAGTAAGTTCCTTGTATTACCTTTCAGATACTGTTTGTTGAGTGTGTTCCTTGTATTATCACAGATATAGTGTTTGTTGAGTGTGTTCCTTGTATTATCACAGATATAGTGTTTGTTGAGTGTGTTCCTTGTATTATCACAGATATAGTGTTTGTTGTGTTCCTTGTATTATCACAGATATAGTGTTTGTTGAGTGTGTTCCTTGTATTATCACAGAGATAGTGTTTGTTATGTTCCTTGTATTACTTCTGAGATAGTGTTGTTGATGTTGTTGTTGTTTTTTTAGTGTGTTACGTGTATTACCACTAAGATAGTGTTTGTTGGGTTCCTTGTATTACCCTTGAGATAATGTTTGTTGTGTTTCTTGTATTACCACTGAGGTAGTGTTTGTTGAGTGTGTTCCTTGTATGTATTACCAGTCATCCAGTGTTTGTAGAGGGTGTTCCTTCTATTACCACTGATATAGTGTGGGAGTTTTGTTCCTTGTAATATCTGTGGTGTAGTGTGTGTTGGGTTTGTTCTGTATCTTACCACTCATGTAGTGTTTGTGCAGTGTGTTCCTTGTAAGACCTCTGATGTAGAGTGTGTTGAATTTCTTCCTTGTATTACCACTGATATAGTGTTTGTTGAATGTGTTCCTTGTACGAACGAACAAATGCCTTGTATTACTTCTGAGTTAGTCTTTGCTGTGTTCCTTGTATTACTTCTGAGGTAGTTTTTGTTGAATGTGTCCCTTGTTTTACATCTGAGATAGTGTTTGTTGAGTGTATTCCTTGTAGTACCTCTGAGGTATTGATTGTTGCGTTCCTTGTATTACTTCTGAGGTAGTGTTTGCGTCACCGCTGAGATAGTGTTTGATGAGTGTGTTCATGGTATTACCTCTGAGATAGTGTTTGTTGAGTGTATTCCCTGTATTACCTATGATATAGTGGTAATACAAGTAACACAGGTATTAGGCAACACAGAATATTGGATATTGTCTACCCTCAAAATGGTATATTTCCTTCGTGTATTATACATAGAAGCATCTGATATTATCAAGATATATCTGACGTGAACAAAAGATATATTTGATATGATCTAAAGATATATCTGACATTACCCATAGATATATCTCACATTATCTATAGATATATCTAACTACCATGATCGGATTTATAGTGTTATAGATCATGGAATTGTTCGAGAAAAAGTGTGATCTGTACGATGAGACAGTGCAAAGTGACCCGCCACGAGTGTTTGGTCACAAAAGCGTGAGAAGCGCTCGTGACGCTCCGAGAAAGGACGAAGCGTCACCTTCAAGATCAGTAGGGCTTGAGCCACGGTCAAGTGCAGACCTGGTTCCCGTTTCAAGTAGCGATGGCCAGATATTGCCACTAGTTAGGTTGCTAGTAATTGTGAAGACTCTAAGTATTATGTAAGATTGACAAGTGGGATGTATAAATGACAATGTGAATTGTACAATATTTAGAGACAATATGATAGTTAAAACTGCGCCAGTGTTGTGTTATTAGGGAAGTTTTTAGTTGTGTTCTAAATAGTTAGTCGTTATGGACTGTACAGAGTGGAAGAGCCTAACAATAAATAATAATAGAGATGGCTACACTGATAAGATCTGACGGCATAGTCAGACAGAAATGCATTGGCAAAGAAATGCGACCGCACAGTAAGAAATCATATAATATTTGCACCATGGCAAAACTAAAACTACTTTTAGCGCTGTGGCAATATGAGGGCTTGAAGAGGACTTTGAAACACCGGTAAATTATAAACCCAGGCGTACTATTTTACTCAAGAAAAGATGAAGTTATGAGAGCATCAATAATTCTAACAGAAAGAACACCACGGACTGAATATTTGCAATTCGACAACTGAGAGTATAAAAGTTAACTAACAAACTTTTGGACCATGTAACACAGATTAACAAAAGGTTTGCAGTAGAACTGCACAAGGTGCACATGGGGTACCATCAATCTTTATTGACGACGCCGAACTAGAGATGGCAGAGCATTTTACATATCTAGGATCAGTGGTAAATAGCAAATTATCCCTAGATCAGGAAATCAACATCCGGATTGGTAAGGCAGCAACAACAATGAACAGGTTAAGAAAAAGAATCTGGGAGAACAGGAAGCTTACTGCCACAACAAAAGTCCTTGTCTATCAAGCCTGTGTCCTTAGTACTCTTCTTTATGGCAGTGAAGCCTGGACAACTTACTCACACCAAGAGAAACATTTAAACAGCTTTCAATTGCGGTGTCTGCGAAGAATTCTTGGTATTAAGTGGCAAGACAAAATCACAAATACTGAAGTATTGGAAAGATCAGGTTGTGTGACGGTTTATTCCATGCTCAGTCTTCGTAGACTTACATGGATAGGACACCTTAGGAGGATGGATGATGGTAGCATACCAAAGGACATCTGTTTTGGTGAATTACAGATGGGTAAGAGATCTCAGGGTCGGCCTCTACTGCGATACAAAGATGTGTGTAAGCGGGACATGATTGATACAGGCATTGATAATGCACACTGGCAGCAAGTCGCCGCTGAACGTGTTGCATGGAGGGCAAACATCAGAAATGGAATAAAGACAAAGAAGAAAATTATTGCAGATAAGTCACACACCGAGCGTGTGAGACGTAAGATGATGCATGATGGTGGAAATGACCACGTGTTCACATGCACCCACTGTGAACGGACATTTACAGCGCAAATTGGCCTTATCAGTTACATTCGCTACCGCCATAGTAAAAGTTATTATGCCTTTTTAAAGCACAAACTATCGTCTGTGAAGACGGCAAGGTGACAATGCAATGCATTCCTGAAGAGTGTGGATGCCGCAAACAGAGTGCGGATACCTCGAACAGAGTGTGGATACCTCTAACAGAGTGTGGTTGTCGCCAACAGAGTGTGGATGCCGCCAACAGACAGAACACGGGAAACACTAGGCTCCAGTTACATGTTTCCACAAATCAACTAAAAATCCCCGACAGCTACTCGTCTGCTCATCTCAAGTTTCCATACTCCAGATTTTCCCCCTGGCCCCTCCCTCCTCTCCCCTACCCACTCCCTTTCCGTGAGATCAACGGGCGCTGGCGTGGAGGAGAAATCAATTTGCCCCAGGGACAAATGCCGAGACAGACGCGAGTGCTTTATTTGGCCCGAGTGACCGCAGGTTTGAAAGGAGTGTCGAAATATTACATGAGGGGCGCCATAGGCGTCCTGAGGATGGTAGTAGAACCTGACTTGATGTGTACAAGTGTCTCAGTTTATCAATAATGGTGCTCTCAACCGATTACTCGGAGTTTGTATTTCTGTACTGCACTCGTCTAGCAGAAGCTGTCTCTGCGCCTATCACTGTATCAAGAAGCCAGCTCTAAGTTGGGAAACATCTGGGTAGAACTGACGAGAGCGCTGGCTCTTCAACTTCTGATGTGCTGTTGCCAAGGTATCAGCTTCAACTTCTACAACAATTAGCTGGACTAAACTGTTAATTTTTCATTCTTGACTTGAGACGTAAATGATAAGTACCTCAGACATCGGAGTGTATTCGCCTGATGGCAAAGGACATTGGTAAAAGGGAAAGCTAATCCACACGCAAAACTAAGGTCAGAGCACTTCCTAGTAGTGACAACAACTAGAGGTAGTGACAACAACTAGAGGTAGTGACAACAACTAGAGGTAGTGACAACAACTAGAGGTAGTGACAACAACTAGAGGTGGTGACATCAACTAGAGATAGTGACAACAACTAGAGGTGGTGGCAACAACTAGAGATAGTGACAACAACTAGAGTTAGTGACAACAACTAGAGGTGGTGACATCAACTAGAGGTAGTGGCAACAACTAGAGGTAGTGACAACAACTAGAGGTAGTGACAACAACTAGAGGTAGTGACAACAACTAGAGGTAGTGACAACAACTAGAGGTAGTGACAACAACTAGAGGTGGTGACATCAACTAGAGATAGTGACAACAACTAGAGGTGGTGGCAACAACTAGAGATAGTGACAACAACTAGAGTTAGTGACAACAACTAGAGGTAGTGACAACAACTAGAGGTAGTGACAACAACTAGAGGTAGTGACAACAACTAGAGGTAGTGACAACAACTAGAGGTGGTGACATCAACTAGAGATAGTGACAACAACTAGAGGTAGTGACAACAACTAGAGGTAGTGACAACAACTAGAGGTAGTGACAACAACTAGAGGTGGTGACATCAACTAGAGGTAGTGGCAACAACTAGAGATAGTGACAACAACTAGAGGTAGTGACAACAACTAGAGGTAGTGACAACAACTAGAGGTAGTGACAACAACTAGAGGTAGTGACAACAACTAGAGGTAGTGACAACAACTAGAGGTAGTGACAACAACTAGAGGTGGTGACATCAACTAGAGGTAGTGACAACAACTAGAGGTAGTGACAACAACTAGAGGTAGTGACAACAACTAGAGGTAGTGACAACAACTAGAGGTGGTGACAACAACTAGAGGTAGTGACAACAACTAGAGGTGGTGACAACAACTAGAGGTAGTGACATCAACTAGAGGTGGTGACAACAACTAGAGGTGTGACAACAACTAGAGGTAGTGACAACAACTAGAGGTGGTGACAACAACTAGAGGTGGTGACAACAACTAGAGGTAGTGACAACAACTAGAGGTGTGACAACAACTAGAGGTGTGACAACAACTAGAGGTGGTTACAACAACTAGAGGTAGTGACAACAACTAGAGGTGGTGACATCAACTAGAGGTAGTGACAACAACTAGAGGTGGTGACAACAACTAGAGGTAGTGACATCAACTAGAGGTGGTGACAACAACTAGAGGTGGTGACAACAACTAGAGGTAGTGACATCAACTAGAGGTGGTGACAACAACTAGAGGTGCTGACAACAACTAGAGGTAGTGACATCAACTAGAGGTGGTTACAACAACTAGAGGTAGTGACAACAACTAGAGGTAGTGACATCAACTAGAGGTAGTGACAACAACTAGAGGTAGTGACATCAACTAGAGGTAGTGACAACAACTAGAGGTGGTGACAACAACTAGAGGTAGTGACATCAACTAGAGGTAGTGACAACAACTAGAGGTAGTGACAACAACTAGAGGTAGTGACATCAACTAGAGGTAGTGACAACAACTAGAGGTGGTGACAACAACTAGAGGTAGTGACATCAACTAGAGGTGGTGACAACAACTAGAGGTGCTGACAACAACTAGAGGTAGTGACATCAACTAGAGGTGGTTACAACAACTAGAGGTGCTGACAACAACTAGAGGTAGTGACATCAACTAGAGGTAGTGACAACAACTAGAGGTGGTGACAACAACTAGAGGTAGTGACAACAACTAGAGGTGGTGACAACAACTAGAGGTAGTGACAACAACTAGAGGTGGTGACAACAACTAGAGGTGGTGGCACGAGTGTGGGCTACGCTTGAGTTCAAAGCGAGCGAAAGCAACAAAATATCTAACTCCAAAAGCATGTCAGCAACCTCAGAGTTCAACACCATGTCAGCAACCTCAGAGTTCAACACCATGTCAGCAACCTCAGAGTTCAACACCATGTCAGCAACCTCAGAGTTCAACACCATGTCAGCAACCT
Organism: Cepaea nemoralis; assembly: GCA_014155875.1. Taxonomy (NCBI): domain Eukaryota; kingdom Metazoa; phylum Mollusca; class Gastropoda; order Stylommatophora; family Helicidae; genus Cepaea; species Cepaea nemoralis. The sequence continues at coordinate 432,982 of JACEFZ010027352.1, read as the reverse complement.
CAGAGTTCAACACCATGTCAGCAACCTCAGAGTTCAACACCATGTCAGCAACCTCAGAGTTCAACACCATGTCAGCAACCTCAGAGTTCAACACCATGTCAGCAACCTCAGAGTTCAACACCATGTCAGCAACCTCAGAGTTCAACACCACGTCAGCAACCTCAGAGTCCAAAAGCATGTCAGCAACCTCAGAGTTCAACACCATGTCAGCAACCTCAGAGTTCAACACCATGTCAGCAACCTCAGAGTTCAACCACCATGTCAGCAACCTCAGAGTTCAACACCATGTCAGCAACCTCAGAGTTCAACACCATGTCAGCAACCTGAGAGTTCAACACCATGTCAGCAACCTCAGAGTTCAACACCATGTCAGCAACCTCAGAGTTCAACACCATGTCAGCAACCTCAGAGTCCAAAAGCATGTCAGCAACCTCAGAGTTCAACACCATGTCAGCAACCTCAGAGTTCAACACCATGTCAGCAACCTCAGAGTTCAACACCATGTCAGCAACCTCAGAGTTCAACACCATGTCAGCAACCTCAGAGTTCAACACCATGTCAGCAACCTCAGAGTTCAACACCATGTCAGCAACCTCATAGTTCAACACCATGTCAGCAACCTCAGAGTTCAACACCATGTCAGCAACCTCAGAGTTCAACATCATGTCAGCAACCTCAGAGTCCAAAAGCATGTCAGCAACCTCAGAGTTCAACACCATGTCAGCAACCTCAGAGTTAAACACCATGTCAGCAACCTCAGAGTTCAACACCATGTCAGCAACCTCAGAGTTCAACACCATGTCAGCAACCTCAGAGTCCAAATACATGTCAGCAACCTCAGAGTTCAACACCATGTCAGCAACCTCAGAGTTCAACACCATGTCAGCAACCTCAGAGTTCAACACCATGTCAGCAACCTCAGAGTCCAAAAGCATGTCAGCAACCTCAGAGTTTAACACCATGTCAGCAACCTCAGAGTTCAACACCATGTCAGCAACCTCAGAGTCCAAAAGCATGTCAGCAACCTCAGAGTTCAACACCATGTCAGCAACCTCAGAGTTCAACACCATGTCAGCAACCTCAGAGTCCAAAAGCATGTCAGCAACCTCAGAGTTCAACACCATGTCAGCAACCTCAGAGTCCAAAAGCATGTCAGCAACCTCAGAGTTCAACACCATGTCAGCAACCTCAGAGTTCAACACCATGTCTGCAACCTCAGCGTCCAAAAGCATGTCAGGAATATCAGCGTCTAAAAGCATGTCAGCAAACTCAGAGTTCACACCATGTCACCAAACTCAGAGTTCAACACCATGTCTGCAACCTCAGCGTCCAAAAGCATGTCAGCAAACTCAGAGTTCAACACCATATCAGCAACCTCAGCGTCCAAAAGCATGTCAGCAAACTCAGAGTTCTATACCATGTCAGCAACCTCAGCGTCCAAAAGCATGTCAGCAACCTCAGCGTCAAAAAGCATGTCAGCAAACTCAGAGTTCAACACCATGTCAGCAACCTCGGCGTCCAAAAGCATGTCAATAATCTCAGCGTCCAAAAGCATGTCAGCAACCTCAGAGTTCAACACCATGTCAGCAACCTCAGAGTCCAAATACTTCTCAGCAACTGCAGATTTTAGTACAATGTCAGCAACCTCAGAGTCCAAATACTTCTCAGCAACTGCAGATTTTAGTACAATGTCACCAACCTCATAGTCCAACACCATGTCGTTTAACATCATGTGTGATGATGAAGGTGTGAGAGGGCTAACGTGACCTAATATCCTGTGTGATGATGAAGGTGTGAGAGGGCTAACGTGACCTACCATCCTGTGTGATGAAGGTGTGAGAGGGCTAACGTGACCTACCATCCTGAGTGATGATGTATGTGTGAGAGGGCTAACGTGACCTACCATCATGTGTGATGATGAAGGTGTGAGAGGTGATGAACGTGTGAGAGGGCTAACGAGACCTACCATCCTGTGTGATGATGAACGTGTGAGAGTGCTAACGAGACCTACCATCCTGTGTGATGATGAACGTGTGAGAGTGCTAACGAGACCTACCATCCAGTGTGATGATGAACGTGTGAGAGTGCTAACGAGACCTACCATCCTATGTGACGATGAACGTGTGAGAGTGCTAACGAGACCTACCATCCTGTGTGATGATGAACGTGTGAGAGTGCTAACGTGACCTACCATCCTGTGTGATGATGAACGTGTGAGAGGGCGGGTCGTGACCTACCATCCTGTGTGATGATGAACGTGTGAGAGAGCGGGTCGTGACCTACCATCCTGTGTGATGATGAACGTGTGAGAGGGCTAACGTGACCTACCATTATTGTGATGATGAACGTGTGAGAGGGCTAACATGACCTAGCATCCTGTGTGATGATGAACGTGTGATAGGGCTAACGTGACCTACCATCCTGTGTGATGATGAACGTGTGAGAGGGCAGACCGTGACCTACCATCCTGTGTGATAATGAACGTGTGAGAGGGCGGGTCGTGACCTACCATCCTGTGTGATGAAGTACGTGTGAGAGGGCAGACCGTGACCTACCATCCTGTGTGATGATGAAAGTGTTAGAGGGCAGACCTTGATCTACCATCCTGTGTGATGATGAAAGTGTGAGAGGGCAGACCGTGACCTACCATTCTGTGTGATGATGAACGTGTGTGAGGACGGGTCGTAACCTACCATCCTTGTGATGATGAACGTTTGAGAGGGCTAACGGGACCTACCATCCTGTGTGATGATGAACGTGTGAGAGGGCTAACGTGACCTACCATCCTGTGTGATAATGAACGTGTGATAGAGCTAACGTGACCTACCATCCTGTGTGATGATGAACGTGTGAGGGGGCTAACGTGACCTACCATTCTGTGTGATGATGAACGTGTGATAGGGCTAACGTGACCTACCATCCTGCGTGATGATGAACGTCTGATAGGGCTAACGTGACCTACCATCCTTGTGGTGATGAACGTGTGAGAGGGCTAACGTGACCTACCATCCTGTGTGATGATGAACTTGTGAGAGGGCTAACGTGACCTACCATCCTGTGTGATGATGAACGTGTGAGAGGGCTAACGTGACCTACCATCCTGTGTGATGATGAACGTCTGATAGGGCTAACGTGACCTTATATCCTGTGTGATGATGAACGTCTGATAGGGCTAACGTGACCTAATATCCTGTGTGATTATGAATTTGTGAGAGGGCTAACGTGACCTACCATTATTGTGATGATGAACGTCTGATAGGGCTAACGTGACCTAATATCCTGTGTGATGATGAACGTGTGAGAGGGCTAACGTGACCTACCATCCTGTGTGATGATGAACTTGTGAGAGGGCGGGTCGAGACCTACCATCTTGTGTGATGATGAACGCGTGAGAGGGCTAACGTGACTTACGATCCTGCGAGGTGATGAACGTGTGAGAGGGCTAAAGTGACCTACCATCCTGCGTGATGATGAACGTCTGATAGGGCTAACGTGACCTACCATCCTGTGTGATGATGAACGTTTGAGAGGGCTAATGTGACCTACCATCCTGTGTGATGATGAACGTGTGAGAGGGCTAACGTGACCTGCCATCATGCGTGATGATGAACGTGTGAGAGGGCTAACGTGACCTACCATCCTGTGTGATGCTGAACGTGTGAGAGGGCTAACGTGACCTACCATCATGCGTGATAATGAACTTGTGAGAGGGCGGGTCGAGACCTACCATCCTGTGTGATGATGAACGTGTGAGAGGGCTAACGTGACCTACCATCCTGTGTGATGATGACCATGTTAGAGGGTGGGTCGTGACCTACCATCATGTGTGATGATGAACATGTGAGAGGGCGGGACGTGACCTACCATCCTGTGTAATGAATGATGAACGTGTCAGAGGGCGAGTTATGACCTACTATCCTGTATGATGATGAACTTGTCAGAGGGCTGGTCGTAAACGATCATAGCACAACAAACAAATATGTTACCAGGCAGGGAAACACGAAATACCACTGGATATGGACATTCGAAGGATAGAGTAATATAAATGGGACACAATAAAATAATTAATGTTAGTTAGTTGTATATCCAGCATTTTTTTTTTTTTTTTGGTTGTAATCTCGTGGCAGGTTTACGTTCAGTAGTTTGCGATTCTTTCTAAACGACAGGAACATACCAATTCGTAAAAAACCAACGCAATGCGGTCATCTGCCAAATCGCTCGCAGCTGTGTTTCGAACGCGAGTATGCGAGATTACGAACTGCGTCCGTAAAGCCTTCGCCACGGAGCATGCTAAATAATTAATAGAGGGACATAATTTGTGAAAGACATAAATGATGATGCATGTAGTCAAGGCAACGACGACGGTCCACAGGTACGCGGTGCGGAAGCTGAGGATGCACTACCGTACACAAAAACAGGAAAGGCACTCCGAACAGACAAGATTACACTGAAGTAAACTGAGGCCCTGGGAGGTTTTGGAATGGCAATAATGACACATCTATGGACACTTCTAACGGTCGCTGGCTACCTAATGGTAGCCACTGCAGCTTAGTGACTAGACTCTCGCCCGCTGGGCCACCAGATGGGAGTGGGTTCGAATCCTGATTACATGGGCTCCCAAGTGTACCCAGCCTTAAATTGGAACCAAAATATGGCATAGGAAGTAATAACGGCTGATATAATACTAACCATATTATCTAACGAATGTGATACTAACCACATCATATAACGAATTTGATATTAACCATATCATCTACCTTTTCACTTCTACTGAAATATGCCTTTCGTGATCAGGTTCGTGGTATATACATTCACTCACGCTCAGATGGCGGCCTCTACAATGCTCAGAGATTGAATGCCAAGACCAAAATTAGGAGGGTACTGATCAGAGAGTTACTTTTTGCAGATGATGCTGCAGTTATGACCCACTCTGAGGAAGAATTGCAATGTCTACTATCTGCATTCTCCAATGCTTATTCTGAATTTGGTTTAAGAATTAGAAAAACGAAGACACAGATTATGTCACAAGGTGCACAAGAGGTACCATCAATCTTTATTGTCGACGCCGAACTAGAGATGGTAGCCCATTTTACATATCTAGGATCAGTGGTAAATAGCAAATTATCCCTAGATCAGGAAATCAGCATCCGAATTGATAAGGCAGCAACAACAATGAACAGGTTAAGAAAAAGAGTCTAGGAAAACAGGAATCTTACTGCCAAAACAAAATTCCTTGTCTATCAAGCCTGTGTCCTTAGTACTCTTCTTTATGGCAGTGAAGCCTGGACAACTTACTCACACCAAGAGAAACGTTTAAACAGTGTTTATATGCGGCGTCTGTGAAGAATTCTTGGTATTAAGTGGCAAGACAAAATCGCAAATACTGAAGTATTGGAAAGATCAGGTTGTGTGACGGTTTATTCCATGCTCAGTCTTGGTAGACTTAGATGGATAGGACATCTTAGGAGAATGGATGATGGTAGAATCCAAAAGACATCTTTTTTGGTGAATTACAGATGGGTAAGAGATCTCATGGTCGGCCTCTACTACGATACAAAGATGTGTGTAAGCAGGACATGATTGATACAGGCAGTGATAATGCACATTGGGAGCAAGAAGCCCCTGAACGTGTTGCATGAGGGCAAGCATCAGAAATGGAATAAAGACAAAGGAGAAAATTATTGCAGATAAGTTACACTCCGAGCGTGTGAGACGTAAGATGGTGCATGATGGTGGAAATGACCACGTGTTCACTATGGACGAATATTTACAACCTTATCAGTCACATTCGCTACCGCCATAGGTAATAGTTATTATGCCTTTTTGAAGCACAAACTATCGGCTGTCAAGACGGCAAGGTGCCAGTGATATCATCTACCAAATGGGATGCTAATCATATCATCTAACGAATGTGATACTAGCAATATCATGTAACAAATATGATACTCACCATAGCATGTAACAAATATGATACTCACCATAGCATGTAACGAATGTGATACTAACCATATCATGTACCGAATGTGATACTAACCATATCATGTACGGAATGTGATACTAACCATATCATGTACCGAATGTAATACTAACCATATCATCTAACGAATGTGACACTCTCAATATCATCTAACGAATGTGATACTAACCATGCCATCTAACGAATGCGATACTAACCATATCATGTACCGAATGTGATACTAACCATATCATTTAACGAATGTGACACTCTCAATATCATCTAACAAATGTGATACTAACCATGCAATCTAACGAATGTGATACTAACCATATCATGTACCGAATGTGATACTAACCATATCATGTACCGATTGTGATACTAACCATATCATCTATCGAATGTGATACTAACCATATCATCTAACGAATGTGATACTAACCATATCATCTAACGAATGTGATACTAACCATATCATCTAACGAATGTGATACTAACCAGATCATCTAACGAATGTGATACTAACCATATCATGTACCGAATGTGATACTAACCATATAATATATATGTGATAGCGCCAAACCAACGATTTTCTTTTTGGTTTGGTCTGCCTCAAGAAAATATCTGGCAACGCCGGAAACGCCACTCTGAAACAAAGGGACCGGAGTCCATTTTTCCTTGTAGCAGCCAGCGGTGTGTGAAGGCAGGCGCTAGGGCCCTGTGTAGTTTTGTGGCCAGCCCGCCTTGAGACGAGAGATATGTGGTTTCCCATCTGTTCATCAGTGAACAACATATGTCAGAAGAAAAAGCCGAGCGGCTGACTAGTTAGTGTCAGCAGGCCTGGGTTCTTGGTGGGATAGTAAATTGTGTCACAACTCTTTGTTTATGTCGTGTCTTGGGGTTTATGTTGTGTAACCTATGTTTTTGTAGTGACTTATTGTCTGTGCAGTGTTGCTTGTGTCAAGGTTATTTATTGTGTCAGTCTAACTAGCTATTGCTTGGAGCACCTGTGTTGTGGTTCTTGGTGTACCCTGTTGTCTTAAGTTCTGGTGACTGAATAGGGGCCACCCTTGGTTGATGTTTGATATATGCAGTTGTCTGTTGTATCTGTAATTGAACATCCTTTATTGAATGCTTTATTCAATGTGTTCGAACACAAATTGTCACCAAAGTTTGTAGCAGTTGATAAATAAAGAGCTATTTTTGTACTGTTTTTGATTTGTTTGTTTAGTCTCTTTTAGTTTTTACAACTACTATTTCTACCACAATCTAGCACCTTAATTCATTGTCTGGACCTCAAATATGACAGTTATTGTCCAGAGTTGAGGCCCCTGCCTGAGATCTTGTATATCTTTTTATCTAATTACTATCATCTTTTTTTTGTTGGTTGAGGCGGTGTGAGGTTCTTTCTCTTTTCACTATTTTTCTTCTTTGGCCGTAACGAAGTCAGAACTACTCTTTACCTCTTAGCACCGTAGTGAAGGAAGCATCAGTCTTTATGATTGTCTCCCTTTGTCTTTTACCATCGACTACATACCGAATGTGATACTAAACATATCATTTAACGATTGTGACACTCTCAATATCATCTAACAAATGTGATACTAACCATGCCATCTAACGAATGTGATACTTGCCATATAATGTAACGAATGTGACACTAACCATATCATCTGACAAATGTGATACTAACCATATCATGTAAACAAATGTGATACTAACCATATTATCTAACAAATGTGATACTAACCATATCATCTAACAAATGTGATACTAACCATATCATGTAAACAAATGTGATACTAACCATATTATCTAACAAATGTGATACTAACCATATCATCTAACAAATATGTTACTAACCATATCATCTAACAAATGTGATACTAACCATATCATGTAAACAAATGTGATACTAACCATATCATCTAACAAATGTGATACTAACCATATCATGTAAACAAATGTGATACTAACCATATCATCTAACAAATGTGATACTGGGACGCAGAGGTGTTTCCAAGGCACCAGAGCCGGGTTATATACTGGCCAAGACCTATTGACGCGTCCTCGTCGAGCGTCCTGGGCAACAGGTCCCTTCGGGGTCCTGGCTAAAGTCAGTAGGATCGCCGATTCCTCCGAAGTCGGAGAGTGTCTGCCTGTACGGCGAGGAACCACCAGTCTGCATACCAATAAGCCAGACATGGGACAACGGATACTCACGCAGACTTCGGGTCCTGTATGACATCACACTGATGTTGGACAACAGGATGCCTTCATCCGGCATACAGGACTTCGCGTTGGAGCTCAAGCCAACGAACACAAGCAAGCAAGCAAGCAAATGTGATACTAACCATATCATCTAACAAATGTGATACTAACCATATCATTAACAAATGTGATACTAACCATATCATCTAACAAATGTGATACTAACCATATCATGTAAACAAATTTATACTAACCATATCATCTACCGAATGTGATACTAACCATATCATATAACAAATGTGATACTAACCATATCATGTACCAAATGTGATAATAACCATATCATCTACTAAATATGATACTAACCATATCATATAACAAATGTGATACTAACCATATCATTTCCAAATGTGATACTAACCATATCATCTACTAAATGTGATACTAACCATATAATCTACTAAATGTGATACTAACCATATAATGTATCGAATGTGATACCAACCATATCATCTACCAAATATGATACTAACCATATCATCTAACGAATGTGATACTAACCATATCATCTAACGAATGTGACACTAACCATATCATGTACCAGATGTGATACTAGCCATATCATCTACCAAATGTGATACTAACCATATCATCTAACGAATGTGATACTGTAGAATACAAAGACCATGCACAGCAAGTGGAATCATTCATGTAACAAATCTGTGACTGGGATTAATTATGGAAAGTATGGGAAACAAGGTTGGACTAGAAATTAGCAATGCGCAGTTGTTTTATAGAGTAAATAACGGCTGTGAAGTATTGTTGATAAGAAGAATCAGTGCACGTAATGGACGAAATGGGCCTGTCACTATACTTCACACAGTGAATAGCAGGCAGTCGTGAGAATTGGTGGCGATAACACATATTAGCTTTATGTAGAAAAGCAATAGAGACAGTGATAGCTGCATTACCCCAAGTGATGTCAGCACAACGCTACAAACTATATTCTGTCTGGGAGTGATCGCAGCAGTATGCGCCGGCAGTATTACCTCAGGTATAGTCAGCACGCCGGCTTCGTGGCTTAGAGGTTATGACTTTTCACCGTAATCTCGTATACTCTCGTCGGTGACGTGATGACGATAAGAATCAGCAGTGGTTCGAATCGCATCGGTAACTTACGGCGTATGTGAGCCGGTCGCTCAGAAAGCAATGGCAAACTACTGAGCGTAATCTTGCCAAGAAATCAACATACAGCTGAAAGATGCTGGTGTTGACAGCGATGTCCTGTAAAGGATATGAAAAAAACAAAAATAGTCAGCAAAACGCTATAAACTATCGTTTGTCTGGCAGTGATTGCTGCAGTATGCGCCGGCAGTTTCACCCCAGATGTATTCAGCACTCATTGGCACCTTGCCGTCTTGACAGACGATAGTTTGTGCTTTAAAAAGGCATAATAACTTTTACCTACGGCGGTAGCGAATGTGACTGATAAGGCCAATTTGCGCTGTAAATGTACGTTCACAGTGGGCGCATGTGAACACGTGGTCATTTCCACCATCATGCACCATCTTACGTCTCACACGCTCGGTGTGTGACTTATCTGCAATAATTTTCTCCTTTGTCGTTATTCCATTTCTGATGTTTGCCCTCCTTGCAACACGTTCAGCGGTGACTTGCTCCCAATGTGTATTATCAATGCCTGTATCAATCATGTCCCGCTTACACACATCTTTGTATCGTAGTAGAGGCCGACCCTGAGATCTCTTACCCATCTGTAATTCACCAAAAAAGATGTCCTTTGGTATTCTACCATCATCCATTCTCCTAAGATGTCCTATCCATCTAAGTCTACGAAGACTGAGCATGGAATAAACCGTCACACAACCTGATCTTTCCAATACTTCAGTATTTGTGATTTTGTCTTGCCACTTAATACCAAGAATTCTTCGCAGACACCGCATATGAAAGCTGTTTAAACGTTTCTCTTGGTGTGAGTAAGTTGTCCAGGTTTCACTGCCATAAAGAAGAGTACTAAGGACACAGGCTTGATAGACAAGGACTTTTGTTTTGGCAGTAAGCTTCCTGTTCTCCCAGACTCTTTTTCTTAACCTGTTCATTGTTGTTGCTGCCTTACCAATCCGGATGTTGATTTCCTGATCTAGGGATAATTTGCTATTTACCACTGATCCTAGATATGTAAAATGGTCTACCATCTCTAGTTCGGCGTCGTCAATAAAGATTGATGGTACCCCATGTGCACCTTGTGACATAATCTGTGTCTTCTTTTTGCTAATTGTTAAACCAAATTCAGAACAAGCATTGGAGAATGCAGATAGTAGACATTGCAATTCTTCCTCAGAGTGGGTCGTAACTGCAGCATCATCTGCAAAAAGCAACTCTCTGATCAGTACCCTCCTAATTTTGGTCTTGGCCTTCAATCTCTGAGCATTGTAGAGGCCGCCATCTGAGCGTGAGTGAATGTATATACCACCATCCTGATCACGAAAGGCATATTTCAGTAGAAGTGAAAAGTATATTCCAAAGAGGGTGGGAGCTAGTACACAACCTTGCTTAACTCCACTCTTGATTTCAAACTCTTCAGAAGTTGCACCATCAAACTTGATTATACCCTTCATGCCTGTGTGGAACGATTCCACAATGGACAGAAGAGTTGGTGGGCAGCCAATCTTCTTTAGTGCCTTGAACAGACCCTCACGACTGACCAAATCAAATGCCTTTGTGAGGTCGATGAAGGCAATAAACAGTGGTTGATTCTGTTCACGGCATTTTTCTTGCATTCGTCGCAATGAGAATATCATATCAATGGTAGACCGGCTCTGTCGAAAGCCACACTGTGATTTGGGATAGACTTGATCTCCTGGGACTTGAAGTCTGCGCAGAACAATTCTGGCAAATACTTTTCCAACAATACACAGAAGTGAGATACCCCTATAGTTGTTGCAGTCGCTCCGATCGCCTTTGTTCTTGTACAGTGTTATGATGCTTGAATCTTTGAAATCCTGTGGGACTTGTCCTTCTCGCCAGCATAGCTCAATTAGCTGGTGGATCTGTAGAGTGAGTGTGTCTTGCCCACTCCTGATAACCTCTATTGGAATCCCATCCTTATCTGGAGCCTTGCCAGATGCAAGTTCATTTACTAGCACACTTAACTTCTGTTATGGTGGGAAGTGTGTCCAGGTGGTCAAGAGTTAGGTAGAGCCTCTATGGCGTTGAGGGCATCATCCGCTAGTTTAATCTCACTTGAGTAAAGCTCCAAATAGTGCTCTACCCATCTGTCCATCTGCTGTTTCTTATCAGTGATTTCTCCAGTCAAGGTTTTCAATGGTGCACTTCTTTTGATCACTGGACCACAAGCTTTCTTTATTCCTTCATACATGCTTCTTATGTTTCCCTTATCACTTGCGATTTGAATGGACTCACATAACTTGATCCAATAATCATTTGCACACTGCCTGGCAGCCTTTTGCACATCCTTCCTAGCTTGCCTTAGCTCACTCAGAGTGTTACGCGTTGGTATTTCCTTGTTTCTTAAGAGAGCTATCTTCTTCTTATCAATCAAGGGCTGCAGAGTCTCGCTGTTTGCCGCAAACCAGTCCTGCCTCTTATGATCCACAGTGCCGTAAACCCCTACGGCAGTTTTATAAAGAGTTTCCATAAGTTGACCCAGCTTTTCATTTAATGTACAATTTTCTGGTGTATCAGTGAAAGTGTCTTCAAGTTGCTGTTGAAACTGAAAGCACTTTTCAGGATCATGAGTGTTAATAATATTAATCCTGGGGCTAGATTTGTGTTTAGCTGTGTAGATTCTCTTTGGTCTCAGTCTAACCCTTGCAACAACCAAAGAATGATCCGTATCACAGTCAGCACTGTGGTAAATTCGAGTCATTGATATTTGGTTCAGATGTTTTCTCCGTGTGATGATGAAGTCCAGCTGGTGCCAATGGCCGGATCTTAGATGTTTCCATGTGACCTTATGCATCTCTTTTGTTTTAAAAAAGGAGTTTGTGATACATAGGTCATTACTGGTGCAATGCTCCAGCAGCCTTTTCCCATTTTCATTCATGCGACCGATGTTGTATTTTCCAAGGCACACTGGCCATGAACTCGAGTCCTTGCCCACACGAGCATTGAAATCACCGAGCTTATAAATGTAGTCAGATTTTGGAACTGCCTTGATCACGGAGTCTTAACTCCTCATAGAACGAATCCTTCACATCATCAGAGGAATCGAGTGTCGGTGCATATGCAGTAATAATGGTGGCAAAACCACAAGAGGTTGCCAAGCGCAGGGATAATATTCTTTCATTACCTCCAGCTGGAATTTCAATCATTCCCAGTAGCGAATTCTTCACTGCAAAACCCACACCGTGTTGGCTTTTTTCTGCCTGCCCTCTACCCTTCCCAAAAAACGGTGTAATTGTTTTCCATGAGTGACCCTTCCTCAGCGAGGCGAGTCTCCTGCAGGCCAGCAATATCAATGTTAAGACGATTGAGTTCGGCATCTATCACAGCTGTTTTTCTCACATCGTCAATATTGGTCAAGTCAGTGAAAAATCCTGGACACATGGTTCTCACGTTCCAGGTTGCAAGCCGTAGCTTGAGATTTCTATTTTTATTTTTATTTGTACCAGGTGCATTGGTTTTACAGCCTGCGATTCAGATTTTGTCCTAGCCCCAAGCACCCATTGAAGCAGGCAGGCTGTGGCGGATCAGCACCCAATTGGCCTGGGGCTTCCCAGCTTGAGGCGGGCGGTAGCTGATCAGTGACACCTGTAGGTGTCTCCCATGTCTACGCCAATTGACAGGGACTTATAACCCGTAACAGTTGCCTCTCGCTTTGATTCCGAGACCAGTTAAGACCAGGGATGGAGTTATTGCCTCTCCATAGCACAAAGCCTGGGCTAAAATATAGAGATCATGTGTTGCCCATGCAGCATGATCCCTCTTTCGGCCTGCCTAGTTCACTCCAGAGGAAAGGTAACACCTATACATCTGGAACAAGACAAGCTGCAGAAGCTGCCGGATCAGCAAAGCAATGCTCTAACTGTCCGACTGTCGGAGCATCGATCCTAGACCAGTTGCTGACCAAGGCTTAGAGCCTGGTCTGCCCTGCCATGACATTTTGTCTTTAGCCTGCATGTCCTCGCACTAAGGTAAGGCTTGTACCCTCCCAATTGCGCTCTTCTGCCCGATGCCGTTGGCACAATATGGGGTGTCGGGTTTGGTAAGCGCCGCCCAACGTTCGGCGCTAATAGAAAGCAGGTAATACCGTCTACTGTTATACGGTAGCTCAGTCATATCTGACTAAGACCTGACACCCCCTCAGACCTGTATTCAGCACAGTGCTAAAAACGATCGTCTGTCTGGCAGTGATTGCTGCTGTAGGTGCCGGCAGTATTAGCCCAAGTGTTGTCAGCATAACCATATCAACTATCGTCTGTCAAGACGGCAAGCTGACACCAGTATTTATTTATTTATTTATTTGTTTATTTATTTATGAATTGTTCTATTTTATTTTTGTTCTGTTTTATTTCTTCTTTTTCCTGTAAAATTAAATAGTCTTTGCTACTTATATTTCCCGGATAATCAAGGATCGCTGGGGAAATACTCACTTGTGTTGTTCGTCTGTGTGCATATTTTAATCGTTTTGATCTTTCTGTTCGTTGAAAATGGCTACGGTCGGAACGTTCGCCTGCGTTATTTTATTTTATTTTTTTTTTTTTCGTAACCGTCGAGCTTCGGAGACACTTTGAGTGTGTGGTCTGTTTGTACTCTAGAATAAGCTAGACAGCATACCCCTGCTGTGTGTGGTATGTTTGTACTCTAGAATAAGCTAGACCGCAGACCCCTGTTGTGTGTGATCTGTTCGTACTCTAGAATAAGCTCGACAACAGACCCCTGTTGTGTGTGGTATGTTTGTACTCTAGAATAAATTCGACAGCCGACCCCTGTTGTTTACACCTGTGTGTTGTCTGTTTCTATTCTAGAATAAGCTCGACAGCAGACCCCTATTGTGTGTGGTCTGTTTGTAAGCTCTAGAATAAGCTCGACGGCAGACACTTGTTGTGTGTGGTCTGTTTGTACTCTAGAATAAACTCGACAGCAGGCCCCTGTTATGGATACCTGTGTGTACATCAGCAACTGTAGTAAACACACGATTGCTGTGTATGCATGTATCGCACTAAATTACTGTGGTATTGTGACTTCAGTAAATATATGCTGTCTGTAAATGTATATGAAATCAAAGGAAATTCGCGTGAAACAAAGAGGGAAGATTTTGAGAACATAGAGGAGAAGGTAAACAACAACAACAACAACAACAACAACAACAACAACAACAACAACAACAACCATAGAAGCGGATACTAACCTCAACATAAAACAGGAGAACGACGTCCCAGAAGGTGCAGAGAAAGCAAAAGAGGAAATAAAGTAGAAAATAGGAGAAGGAGTTAAGAGGAAACATGAATAAGTGAAGAAGATAGAAATATGATTGAGACATTGTGGCAGGTAAGAGCAGTAAGCACCTCGCGCCACTTGTATGTTTCGAGACAAACACAAATATACACATAGAAATGTAGGATCGAATGCAGGCGGAGATAGGAGAGGGTTCCTCGATTTCAAGCGACGGATCGCTGTGTTCTGCGAGAGGCAGGCAAAAGCAACAACAACAACATAAATAAATTACATTAACTAAACTAAACAAATGAAGTCAGGCAACAAACACTTGATCTTGATTCCGGTCAGAGAGGAGTCTCCGCAAACTCGCATCTGCCGAAGGGCACACACAAGACATCAGACACAAAACTTCACACACAAGACTTCACACACAAGACGTCACACACAAGACTTCACACACAAGACTTCATACACAAGACGTCAAACACAAGACCTCACACACAAGACCTCACACACAAGACGTCACACAAGACTTCACACACAAAGACTTCACACACAAGACTTCACACACAAGACAACATACAAGACTTCACGCACAAGACTTCACACACAAGACCTCACACACAAGACTTAACACACAATACTTCACACACAAGGCTTCACATATACACGACTTCACACACAAGACTTCACATACAAGACCTCATACACAAGACTTCACATACAAGGCCTCACACACAAGACTTCACATACAAGACCTCACACACAAGACTTCACACACAAGACCTCACACACAAGACTATAATACACAATACTTCACACACAAGGCTTCACATATACACGACTTCACACAAAAGACTTCACATACAAGACCTCACACACAAGACTTCTCATACACGACTGCACACACAAGACCTCACACACAGGACTTTACACACAAGGCAACACACACACATGACTTCACACATAAGACCTCACACACAAGACTTCACACACACCACTTCACATACAAGACCACACACAAGATCTCACACACAGGACTTCACACACAAGTCAACACACACACACATGACGTCACACTTAAGACCTCACACACAAGACTTCACACACAAGACTTCACATACAAGACCACACACACAAGTCCTCACACACAAGACTTCACACACAAGACTTCAGATACAAGGTCACACACATAACACCTCACACACAAGACTTCAAACACAAGACTTCACACACATAGATTTCCCAACAGATCATTCACTGATAGACACGCCAGTGGTGGTAGGCTGGTGGCTAGACGCTAGGCTATAGGCTCTATGCTCGCGAGTTCCTGTGCGCATCGAGGCGGTGTTTTAATAGCCGGGTTGGCACTGCCTAAATTGGTATCTAGTAATGTCTCTGAGTGCACACGAGGCCGGAGTGGTATTGATATCAGTCCTGCAGCGCTGATTGTTTTTATTTTTTTTTTTTCATTTAAATCTAGCAACATATGCCCAATATGGACAGGCAGGCAGGAAGGCAGGCAGGCAGGAAGGCAGGCAGGCAGGCAGGCAGGCAGGCAGGTAGGCAGGCAGGCAGACAGACAGGCAGGCAGGCAGACAGACAGGCAGGCAGGCAGACAGACAGACAGGTAGGCAGTCAGGCAGGCAGACAGACATATAGATAGATATATTGATTGATTGATTGATTGATTGATTGATTGATTGATCTTTATTTTAGAAGGGTTACAAATTGGGCACGCAGGAACGTCTTACATTCGGCCCTTCCAGTCACTCATCTTTCGTTCATCAATAGTGCATGATGCATTTACATAGGAAAAAAAACATTGTCAAATGAATGTTGTAAACATAAACAATGCATATTACCATGTTACGAGACATATACCCCGCACACTCACACATCCTCCACCCACCACACATCCACCACACACACCCATCCCCCACCCACACACACCCCCAACCACGCACACACCTCAGGCAATCATATATTCACCCACCCACCCAGCCATCCCCACTCACACATCCCCCATATACACACATCTCCCCTATAACAAACACATCTCCCACCCCACACACACTCGCCTACCCACACATCCTCCACCCACCTACCCACACACCCTAACCACTCAGCCAAACACACGTTCCCAACCACACATTCCCCCACCGACACAAACATTCCCTGCCAACCCATACATTATGCACCCACACACACACACACCCCACCGACACTTCCCCATCACTCAGTCTCCCCCCCCCACCCACACACACATCCCGTACCCACCCCTACACACATCTCCAACCAACACACATCCCCCACCCACACAATCTCCCCACCCACACAAACGCCACACCCATCCCCCATCCCTCACACACTCACCCACCCACACATTCTCTACACATCCTCAACCCATCCATCTACACACTCCCAATCACCCATTCCCCATCCACCCATCCCTCAACCACCCATCCCTCAACCACACATTCCTCCACCCACCCACACATCCCCCACCTACAAACACCCTCACAACCCACACATACATCCTCCACCCACCCACACTTACAACACCCACACATATCCCCACCCACACAGACATTTCCCCCACCCACACACACATCCCCCACCAACACACACACCACCCACACACACATCCCCCACTCATACACACATACCCAAACACATCCCCCACCGACGTACTCATCCCTCAACCACTCACACCTACACATCCCGCACCCACCCATCAATACATACCTCCCCAACCTCCCCAACAACCCAGCCAAACACACATCCTCCACCCTCACACACGACTCACCCATCCGAACATCCTTCACCCAACCACACCCCACCCACCCATGCACACATCCCTCACCCACACACACATCTTCTCACCCATACATACATCCTCAGCCCACCCACACCCCTACCAACACAGACATATCCCCCACCCACACACACACATCCCCACACACATCACACACCCATCGCCTAACCCACACAAATTCCCCCACACCCTGCACCCATGCATCCCTCACCCACCCACTCACACACACATTCCAACCCACACAACCCCCCACCCACCAACATCCTCACACTTCCAACCATCCCATATCCCCCACCCACATCCTTCACCCACCACACATCCCTTCACCCACCCACACCCCCCCTCACACACACACAACCCCTTCACACATACATCCCCCCACACACACACACCACATACACATTCACACGCAGACACACATCCTCACATCTAGACATATACATGATGCCTCACATAATCACTAAAACTAGGATGAACAAACTCCCACACTTTACACACACAATCCGTGACGATTGTCGTTAGCAGGAGGACAGACAGACAGACAGACAGACAGACAGACAGACAGACAGACAGACAGACAGACAGACAGACAGACGGACGGACGGACGGACGGATAGACGGACGGAGGGAGGGAGGAATGGATGGATGGATGGATGGATGGATGGATGGATGGATAGATAGATAGATAGATAGATAGATAGATAGATAGATAGATAGATAGATAGATAGATAGATAGATAGATAGATAGATAGATAGATAGATAGATAGATAGATAGATAGATAGATAGATAGATGGTAGTGATAGTGGTGGGATGATGGTGGTGTTGGTGGTTGCGTTATTGGTGATGATAATTATGATTGTGATGATGATGCTGTCGAGGTTAATTGTGGTTACGACATTGATGTGAGCCTTGGTGATGATGATGTTGGTGGTGATGACGGGAGTGGTAATGTTGATGATGATGATGATGATCGAATGATGCTGTTGGTGCATTTTTCTGATTTAATTTCAGGATTGTGAGTGTGGAGATGCGACAAAGAGTGTTATAAAACGAGGGAGGGTGTGAGAAAAACTGGGAGGTTGTGAGAAAAAGTGGGAGGGTTGACAAAACGAGGGAGCGTATGACAAAACGTGGGAGGATGTGTAAAACGTGGGAGAGGTGAGAAAAGGTGGGAGGGTGTGAGAAAACGAGTTAGGGTGTGAGAAAACTATGGAGGTTGTGAGAAAGTGAAGGAGAGTTGAGAAAACGAGGGAGGGTTTAGAAATAACCAGGCGGTGATTGTCAGTGTATTATTAGTTGAGGCGGAGAACACGTGGCACAGACACATTGAGAGCGTGGGGAGGACGGGGGCGTGGAGTTGGTATCTGTAATGGTTGTCTGTATTATTGCTAGTTGCTATGGTTTTTCTACTTCACCCTTACGAACCGTAACTCACAGTGGAGGCGTAGATCAATAATAGGTAATGGATTATCTGCTCTTAACGTTGTAGCATACAGTACTTATGTTCATCTGGTAGTGCCCATTATTGTTGCATATCGTAATCATTATATTCATCTGTGAGGCCCATTGTTGTAGCATAAAGTACTTATTATGTTCATCTGTTAGTACCGATTTTGTACCATGCAATACCAAATTTTTTCATCTGTTAGTACCGATTGTTGGAGCATATAATACAACTTTTGTTCATCTGTTAGTGCCCATTGTTGTAGCATACAATAATCATTATATTCATCTGTGAGTGCCCATTGTTGTAGCATAAAGTACTTATTATGTTCATCTGTTAGTACCGATTTTGTACCATGCAATACCAAATTTTTTCATCTGTTAGTACCGATTGTTGGAGCATATAATACAACTTTTGTTCATCTGTTAGTGCCCATTGTTGTAGCATACAGTACTCAGTATATTCATCTGTTATAGTGTTGTTGTTGTTGTTTTTTGTGTTTTTTGTTGCCTCAATATAAAATTCAATATCTCAGTAACAAACTGAGGGAAAATGATAAGATTTAGCATATAACCTTATCATTATGTCCACCAAACAAAAAATATTTTGGTCTGGAGATTGTACAGCAGATTTCAATGTTTGTTTATATGCGGTATATAATTTATGGCTCCCGCATTCATTCCATCATTTTAAGAGTATTACAGCTTCAGCAAGACATACCCCCGCTCTTTTTTAATTTTGTCTGGCGGTTTTCGCTTTTGGCAGACTGAGGGAATTTATATGGGATAGTTCAGAGGTATCGTCAAACTGTGGATTCTTTCTTGAAACGTGATTATATAAATAAACTAGCTGGCTCGGCCCGGCTCCTGGCGGGAATCTATCTATCTATCTATCTATCTATCTATCTATCTATCTATCTATCTATCTATCTATCTATCTATCTATCTATCTATCTATCTATCTATCTATCTATCTATCTATCTATCTATCAATCTATCTATCTATCTATCTATCTATCTATCTATCTAGTGGAGCTATTCAAACCGTATGCAAATTAACATCACTAAAACAAAAGCAATGTTATTAACAACCAGACAAAGACTTCAGACTCTAAGCCCACACACATCACTTCAACTTCACATCGATAACATGCCAGTAGAAAATGTAATTGAGCACAAAACATTAGGCCTAATCATTGATAGAAACCTAACCTTTAATTCCCATGTTCAAGCGCTCATTAAATAAACAGCGAAAAAAAGTCTATCAACTCGCCAAGATTAAAAACTTCCTTGATGAGGACACAAGAAAACTATTCTATACTTCTCATATACAGACACACTTTGACTACTGCTCTACAATCTGGGACGGTTGTTCTAATTCAAACACCAAGCGACTTTACTCACTCCAGAAACGGGCCATGAGTCTAATTTATAGCAAACATTTATCTGACAATCCTAGCCTGTATAAACGCCTTCAGTTACTACCATTCCGCAAACGCCTGCTTTTCAATAAAGCTAAACTAATTCACAAAATCCTGCAAAGGAATGCCCCAAATTACCTTTGGCCTTTGTTTAAATATAATGCTAGACACAGTAAACGTTTAAATATACTACACATTCCGAAGCCTAGGATTGACTTATACAAAACAAGCTTAACGTACTCTGCATCTCAGCTGTGGAACAATCTTCCACAGGAAATCAAAGACATCACCAATCCCTGTTCATATAATCGCAAATTATTCGAACACTATCTCAATACGGATTACCTTCCCCCTTAATAATTGAGATAATAATAATAATAATAATAATAATAACAAAACCCTAGTATAACAGCCAATCACCTTTTAGTAGGCCAGTATATTCCACATGGCTAATAACAAGTGTCAGACCATTATCTAATATTACTGTTTCGTGTAGTTTTGATGTTTGCATTTTGCCCAAGCCTTTATAATGCATATCTTTTATATTGTTACTGTTCTTTGTTAGCCTTGAATGATGTGTGAATGAAATAATGTATGAAAGAGAGTGATAGAAGGGCAGAATGTTAGACGGGCCTGCGTGCCCAATTCTTAACCCTTTGAAAATAAAGTTTGTGCGTTCGTTCTATCTATCTATCTATCTATCTATCTATCTATCTATCTATCTATCTATCTATCTATCTATCTATCTATCTACCTATCTACCTATCTACCTACCTACTTACCGATCTATCTATCTATCTATCTATCTATCTATCTATCTATCTAATCTAATCTATCTATCTATCTAATCTATCTGTCTGTCTGCCGGCCGACCCACCCACCCACTGACCGACCGACCGACAGACCAACCGACCGAGCGACCAACCGACCGACCGACCGACCGACCCACCGACCGACTGACCGACCCACTGACCCACCCAGTCAGCCAGCCAGCCAGCCATCCACCCACCCACCCACCCACCTACCTTTCTGCCTACCTACCTACCTACCTACCTTTCTGTCTGTCTGTCTGTCTGTCTGTCTGTCTGTCTGTCTGTCTGTCTGTCTGTTCGCGCTATTAAATATTGATAAAAGTAATTGGAAAAAACGTCAGGACCATGTGTTGAAAGAGGAAGAGGACTTTCGGAGAAAGGATGGATTGAATTTTATGCAACCGAGAGCAATCATCAACCTACTGGAATCGTCCGACACAGATTAAGGTCTGAGCAGATCGCAGACCTTAATCTACGTACACACTTACTGGGATATTTTGCTCCAACTATTCAGACGAATTGCAGGCCCTAAACATTACAGCATCAGCATCAGCTGAAGAAACAAGAAGGAAATGAAAAATAAGGTAAGAAATATATTCCTTCTACTTTCCTACCATGCATGTCGTAAGAGGCGACTAAGGAGGCTTCATGGTTCCGTCGTCCTGCTACTGAGTGAGTGCGTGGCGCGACACTGTGAGCTGTGAGTTTCGTGTGAAATGCTTCTGAATCTGCCCGAGGTATTTTGGAACGTGACTGCATGTTCGGAGCGATGGCAGCTGGCTATGTCCCAGAGTTGACCGGTTTTTGTCTTATGCAGAAATGCGTGGCTGCTGGGCTTCTGGTTGACTGCCACTGCCATCGACGATGAACTGTATTTTCGTGTACTGTGTGGGTGAACATCTAGGAAACATCCAGATGGGAAAATGACTGCCGATTCCATCAGAATGTTTCGTGGGGGACTATTGTGTTGACATTCTGGCGGCGGCATTATGCACAGTGTATCTGTGCGGGCTGTCGTTTGTCGAGACTCCTGTCTTTTCCACTTTTCACATTGGGCAGTGGGAGGCATTTTGTGTGATATTCACTGGCACAGGAACGGAGCATAATGGGGACGACCCGTTTCTGTGAAGTTGGAACCGCGACTAACTAACTAACTAACTAACTTACAAATTATTTACCCCGTGCCTCTGTAAATTCTCTGTCTTTACTAATATTACACATTGCACCCCTCTCGGGATTCTCCGTGGTGAAGTGGTCAAGCCGTCTGACTCGGGCTCCGAAGGTAGTATGTTCGATTCCGGGGCCGCGTCCTTCATTTCACGAGTGCATTTTTTCGGAGACTCCCAGGGGTCGTCGCTGGAGCTACGGAGTTCGTGCTTTGTGCGACGCTTTCCGCGCTGCGGAAAGAAACTGAGCCATATGGGATAAAAAGCCCGGTGCAATGCAGCCGACCCTGTAAGCTACTTCTTTCATTGCACCCACTCCCATACAAATCCGGATACGCCTTTGTGTGTGTCATCTGAATTTGCAGGTCTCCAATTACTGTAAACATAACTTTGTTCGCGAGAAATCACTAGTTGTTCAGCAAAACATCAAAGGAATGTCGCCGCTTTTGATGATTTAAGTTGTTTTTGGACCTATCAAAGACATATTCCTTGGGTGGGGGTAAATATAAGACGGCTGGAAAAATTTCATAACCATGCAACAGACAGTTTTCAAAATAATTGATCGTGAATGAAGGCATTCAAATCGGAACATACTATAGTGCCCATTGTTGCAGCATGCAGTAATCATTATATTCATCTGTTAGTGCCCATTGTTGTAGCATAAAGTACTTATTATGTTCATCTTTTAGTGCCCATTGTTGTAGCATACAGTAATCATTATATTCATCTATTAGTACCGATTTCTACCATGCAGTACCAAATTTTTTTCATCTGTTAGTACCCATTGTTGGAGCATATAGTACAACTTATGTTCATCTGGTAGTGCCTATTGCTGTAGCATACAGTACTTATTATGTTCATCTGTTAGTGCCCATTGTTGTAGCATACAGTACACAATATGTTCATATGTCAGTTTCAATTGTTGTAGCATACAGTAATCATTATGTTCATCTGTTAATACCGATTTTGTACCATACAGTACTAAATTTGTTCATCTGTTAGTACCGATTGTTGGGAGCATACAGTACTACATATGTTCATCTGTTAATACCGATTGTTCTAGGATACATTACACATTATGTTCATCTGTTAGTTGTTCCGGGCCTCAGCATGGCGGTTAGGCATTGAACCGCTACAGTCTCTGGAGTAGTTAACCTTATGGCTGCGGTTTTCATTCGCATTTTCCTCATACTGGACTGGTAGTAAATGGTTCCGTCGCCTTGCTACTGAGTGAGTGCGTGGCGCGACTCTGTGGGCTGTGAGATTCATGTGGAATGCTTTTAGATATGTCCGCTTTTGTTTGTACAGTGAACTGCATGTTCGGAACAATTGTTACCATCTGTTGCTGAATTGACTGATTTGCCTTCTCGGTTCACGAGTACATTTTTCAGGAGACTCCTGGGAGTCGACGCTGGAGCTACGGAGTTCGTGCTTTGCCCGGCGCTTTCGGTGGGTCGCCCTGCGGAAAGAGACCGAGCCATATAAGAAAACCCGGGTCAATGAGGTCTTTCTGGTGACTGCCGATTCCATCTACGATGAACTGTAATTTTCGTGGATGACTTTTGTGTTGGCATTCTGGCGGCGGCATTATGCACAATGTACCTGTGCGGGCTGTTGGCTTGCCGAGACTCCTGTCTGTTCCACTTTTCACATTGGACGGTGAGGAGCATTTTCACTGGCACAGGAACGAGCATAATGGGGACGACCAGTTGCCGTGAAGTTGGAACCGCGACTAACTAAATAACTAACTCATATGTTGGTACCGATTGTTGCAGGATACAGTACACATTATGTCAATCTATTAGTACCGTTTGTTGTAGCATACAGTACACATTATGTTCATCTGTTAGTGCCGATTGTTGTAGAATAGAGTACTAATATGTTCATCTGTTATTACCGATTGTTGTAGGAAACAGTACTCATTACTTTCATCTGTTAGTACCGGTTTATGTAGCATAGAGAACTAATATGTTCATCTATTAGTACCGATTGTTGTAGGATACAGTACACATTATGTTTATTTTTGTACAGGTTGTTGTACCACACAGTACTAATATGTTCATCTGCTAGCACATAAACCTGCCGTGTCCCCTATTA
Organism: Cepaea nemoralis; assembly: GCA_014155875.1. Lineage (NCBI taxonomy): Eukaryota > Metazoa > Mollusca > Gastropoda > Stylommatophora > Helicidae > Cepaea > Cepaea nemoralis. The sequence continues at coordinate 408,635 of JACEFZ010027352.1, read as the reverse complement.
ACATTATCTAAATCTAGATGTCGTTTCGTTATATTGTCTTGTATTTTAGAATCAGCCACATTCGATTATCCCATTTCATATGTGTATATCCCACTTCGAATGTGTATATCCGATTCCAATAAATGTGTATGTATGTACAGGCGCGTCCAACATGAAGCGCAAATAGATGCGTGCTTGTCCCACTATATGTGTGTTTTTGTATTGTGTATTTGTAGTGTGTGTGTGTGTGTGTGTGTGTGTGTGTGTGTGTGTGTGTGTGTGTGTGTGTGTGTGTGTGTGTGTCGGGTGAGGTAGTTCTCGTATCAATGTGGTCAAGCCCTCTGCCCCACACTCTGAAGGTCGGGTGTTCGTCTCCGGACTGCCACGTTTATACCACGACCGGACTGCCACGTTCATACCACGTCCGGACTGCCACGTTCCTACCACGACTTGACTGCCACGTTCATACCACGTCCAGACCACGGCCGGGCTGCCACGTCCAGACCACGTCCATACCACGGCCGGACTGCCACGTCCAAACCACGGTCGGACTGCCACGTCCAGACCACGTCCAGACCACGGTCGGACTGCCACGTCCAGACCACGGCCGGACTGCCACGTCCAAACCACGGCCGGACTGCCACGTCCAGACCACGCCCGGACTGCCACGTTTAGACCGCGGCCGGACTGCCACGGCTGTCTTTTTTTTTCTTCCGGAGACTCTGGAGATCACTGATGGCTCCACGGAGTTCGTGCTCTGTGCCATGCTCTTGGCTTACGTTTATCGGTACATTGGAGCGAGGCAGAGCCAAACAGAGTGGATCTCGGTGCAATGTAGTCCTCTTTATTAAATAACTATAATATCAGGAGATTTTAATGCCCTAGTTGGGGTCAACAAGGTAGTTGTCCAGTCAATAGTCATTAACTGGAAGGCTAAGTGAAACATGAGGCAGGCTTGTAGAATTTGCAAAAGAAGATCACGTCATTTATGGAAACATTTGGTAGCGACAACATCTAATAAGAGCCTTGACTTGGAAGAGTCCTAACAACGAGATCGGAATCTAGACTGACTATTTGCTCGTCATAGAGAGTTTTTGGAAATTATTTTAAAGTCTTAAAAATTGTATTAAATATAGACTTCTACATGTGTTACAGGCAAAATACACAGCAAGTGATAAGAGATCAAATATACAACAAGAAACATTATATTTAATCAGTGTGTATTGAAGAATGAGAATGAGAAAAAAGACACATTCAATGTAAAAGTAAAGAACATATCCGTTTCATTGTGAGTTCAAAACATTACATGTCACAATGTGAAGATCAATGAGAAATATGACAGATCGCCGCCAGACAGACCGTATAAATAACCATCCCTAAACTGGAACTGACATATCCTAAGAAATGGATGCCCGATGATATGTTTACATTTTGGGGGAGAAACAAGAAGAATACAACAAAACAGCAACACTCACACAAAATAAATAAACAAACAAAAAAAATAATAGTGAAAACAATTGAATAGATACAAACCAAAAAAACAAAAATGATAAATTATGTTAAGAGGCGAAATAATTATGAATTGAGGGAAATTGGTAGAAAGTAGAAAAAACTATACAACAAATAAAATATCAAATTCATGCACAGAAGAATGCATGTCTTCACTAACAAAAGAACACTGATATCAACGGTGACCTAAAAACTAAACAAGACAAAAGCATAATTAGCACGGTTCAGCTTACAGATACATGGTCAGAGAACGCAAACTAGCCTGGCAACGACCAAGCCAGGAACGGATCCATATTCCAACAAGAATAAAGAACCAGCAGCTTTGAAAATGAAAGTTCAGAATGCCATTAAATCTGACTCCATAACTCCGGAGACATCGCCACAACTGAAATCCGACAAGTCTCCACATCCAACATCGCGACAACTGAAATCCGACAAGTCTCCACACCCAACATCGCCACAACTGAAATCCGACAAGTCTCCACATCCAACATCGCCCAACTGAAATCCGACAAGTCTCCACACCCAACATCGCCACAACTGAAATAATCGAGGTCTGAGCAGACCAGGCAACAGACCAGGTCACCTGGCTGCTAAAGACACATCTCCGGACTTATGTCTCAGGACTTATGTCTCAGGACTTATGTCTCAGGACTTATGTCTCAGGACTTATGTCTCATGACTTATGTCTCAGGACTTATGTCTCAGGACTTATGTCTCAGGACTTATGTCTCAGGACTTATGCCTCATGACTTATTCTCCTGAATTATGTCTCAGGACTTATGTCCCATGACTTATGTTTCAGGACTTATGTCTCAGGACTTATGTCTCATGACTTATGTCTCAGGACTTATGTCTCATGACTTATGTCTCAGGACTTATGTCTCCGGATTTATGTTTCAGGACTTATGTCTCAGGACTTATGTCTCAGGACTTATGTCTCCGGACTTATGTCTCAGGACTTATGTCTCATGACTTATGTCTCATGACTTATGTCTCTGGAGTTATGTCTCAGGACTTATGTCTCATGACTTATGTCTCCGGAGTTATGTCTCAGGACTTATGTCTCCGGACTTATGTCTCAGGACTTATGTCTCAGGACTTATGTCTCCGGAGTTATGTCTCAGGACTTATGTCTCATGACTTATGTCTCCGGAGGTATGTCTCAGGACTTATGTCTCAGGACTTATGTCTCCGACTTATGTCTCAGGACTTATGTCTCATGACTTATGTCTCCGGAGTTATGTCTCATGACTTATGTCTCAGGACTTATGTCTCCGGAGTTATGTCTCAGGACTTATGTCTCAGGACTTATGTCTCATGACTTATGTCTCCGGAGTTATGTCTCAGGACTTATGTCTCATGACTTATGTCTCCGGAGTTATGTCTCTGGACTTATGTCTCAGGACTTATGTCTCATGACTTATGTCTCAGGACTTATGTCTCCGGACTTATGTCTCAGGACTTATGTCTCCGGACTTATGTCTCAGGACTTATGTCTCATGACTTATGTCTCAGCACTTATGTCTCATGACTTATGTCTCCGGAGTTATGTCTCAGGGCTTATGTCTCATGACTTATGTATCCGGAGTTATGTCTCCGGACTTATGTCTCAGGACTTATGTCTCAGGACTTATGTCTCCGGACTTATGTCTCAGGACTTATGTCTCAGGACTTATGTCTCAGGACTTATGTCTCCGGTCTTATGTCTCAGGACTTATGTCTCCTGAGGTATGTCTCAGGACTTATGTCTCAGGACTTATGTCTCCGGAGTTATGTCTCAGGACTTATGTCTCATGACTTATGTCTCCGGACTTATGTCTCAGGACTTATGTCTCATGACTTATGTCTCAGGACTTATGTCTCCGGAGTTATGTCTCAGGACTTATGTCTCAGGACTTATGTCTCAGGACTTATGTCTCCGGACTTATGTCTCAGGACTTATGTCTCATGACTTATGTCTCATGACTTATGTCTCAGGACTTATGTCTCATGACTTTTGTCTCCGGAGTTATGTCTCAGGACTTATGTCTCAGGACTTATGTCTCAGGACTTATGTCTCCGGAGTTATGTCTCAGGACTTATGTCTCAGGACTTATGTCTCATGACTTATGTCTCATGACTTATGTCTCTGGAGTTATGTCTCATGACTTATGTCTCAGGACTTATGTCTCATGACTTATGTCTCCGGAGTTATGTCTCAGGACTTATGTCTCATGACTTATGTCTCCAGAGTTATGTCTCAGGACTTATGTCTCAGGACTTATGTCTCCGGACTTATGTCTCAGGACTTATGTCTCATGACTTATGTCTCATGACTTATGTCTCCGGAGTTATGTCTCATGACTTATGTCTCAGGACTTATGTCTCATGACTTATGTCTCCGGAGTTATGTCTCAGGACTTATGTCTCATGACTTATGTCTCCGGAGTTATGTCTCAGGACTTATGTCACAGGACTTATGTCTCCGGACTTATGTCTCAGGACTTATGTCTCATGACTTATGTCTCATGACTTATGTCTCCGGAGTTATGTCTCATGACTTATGTCTCAGGACTTATGTCTCATGACTTATGTCTCCGGAGTTATGTCTCAGGACTTATGTCTCAGGACTTATGTCTCAGGACTTATGTCTCCGGACTTATGTCTCAGGTCTTATGTCTCAGGACCTATGTCTCATGACTTATGTCTCAGGACTTATGTCTCTGGAGTTATGTCTCAGGACTTATGTCTCAGGACTTATGTCTCCGGAGTTATGTCTCCGGACTTATGTCTCATGACTTATGTCTCATGACTTATGTCTCAGGACTTATGTCTCATGACTTATGTCTCAGGACTTATGCCTCATGACTTATGTCTCCGGAGTTATGTCTCATGACTTATTCTCCTGACTTATGTCTTATGATTATGTTTCCTGACTTATGTCTTCTGAATTATCTCTCCGGACATATGTCTCATGACTTATGTCTCCGGTCTTATGTCTCAGGACTTATGTCTCGTGACTTATGTCCCCTGACTTATGTCTTCGGACTGATTTCTCCTGACTAATGTCTCCTGACTTATGTCTTCTGACTTATGTCTACGGACTTATGTCTACGGACTTATGTCTACGGACTTATGTCTCTAGAATTATGTTTCCTGACTTATGTCTTATGACTCATGTCTCCAGACTTATGTCTCCTGACATATGTGTCATGACTTATGTATCCAGACTAATGTCTTCTGACTTATGTATCCTGACTAATGTCTCCGGACTTATGTCTCCAGACTTATGTCTCCAGACTTATGTCTCCTGAATTATGTCTCCAGACCTATGTCTCCTGACTTATGACTCATGACTTACGACCCCTGGCTTATGTTTCCGGACTTACGTCTCATGATTTATGACTCCTGACTTATGACTCCGGTCTTATGTCTACTGATTTATGTATCCGGACTTATGTCTTCTGACTTATGACTCCGGACGTAAGTTTCCTGACTGATTACTTCTGACTTATGTCTCCTGACTTATGTCTCATGACTTATGTCACATGACTAATGACTCCTGGCTTATGAATCCGGATTTATTACGCCTGACTTATGACCCCTGAATTATGACTCCTGACTTATGACTCCTGACTTGTGACTTCTGATTTATGCACGTGTATTTAAAACGTTGCATGTTCTCTCCAGGACACTGCCATCAACCCCTGGTTTATTTTCTAGGCAACTGTACGGTCAGTAGTTTGCCATTGCTTTCTGAACGGGAAGTTAACGTGTAAGTCCTACTTAATGCTAGTGTGCGTCATCAGCGGGCCAGAAGTTTAAGAGCGAGCGCTCTTACCCTTTTCACCACGTCGACTATCAATGTATATTTATTGTAATTCAGAAGAAAAACACAAAGGAGTCAAAGAATGATAACAACATTCATTCATTCAGTAGCATGCCCTTTGCAGAATCTCGCTCCCATAACAACCTTCGGGAAAACCTCTCGATCATAAGATGTCCCGCGTCCGATACACCCATCTGGAGATCATTCACCACATCCTGCACCGATCTTCTCTTTGATCTTCCTCTTTCTCTCTTGCCAGGTATGTACCTCTCCATGATTGTTCTCTCCAAACTTTCGTGGCGTTTCAAGTGACCAAAATATTTCAATTTTCTGTGTTTTATCGTCTTTAATAGCCAACCTCCTTCATTATTCAGTTCTTGAAGTGTGGATGCATTTGTTCTTTTCTGTATCCAAGATATTCTTAGAACCCGTCTATAACATTTATATTCAAACGCATTTATGCGCTGTTCAGCTTGTTTAGTAAGTGTCCAGGTCTCACATGCGTATATTGCAATGGGAAAGACGCATGCTCTTAAAAAACTAATCTTTGTAGTTCTATCTGTCCCTTTCCACAATTTATTCAGTTGTTTTAGTCTTTGTAGAGCAATAGATATTCGTCTTTTAACTTCTTTCATTGTGATACCATTTTTGGTAATCAATGACCCAAGATGTTCGAAATTGTCACATTTTTCTTCAACATTCAGAAATTAGAATAAAGAGTGGCACCACAAAGATATTGCTAAGAATCATCACGAAAAGGGCTAGAAAAATAAATACAATAAAAAAAATATGAGAAGAGTAATGAGAATTTGTAGAAGGCAAGAGTACATATAATACTGAGTATTAGACAGAGTTGAGCTAAGAACCGACATCACTGCACTCATGGCATTCCCATATGCGCTCCGTCATCTCGTTCAATAGCCAGCGAAGAGTCACAATACTAATCGTTCCCACCGCCACCTGGTTGAAAGTTCTCCTGGTCTTCCCTTTCAGTTTTGAGATTCTACCAGATCCCCTGCCAATCCCCCGCAATCTCATCCTTTCCACATACGGGTTCTCAATCTGGTTCTCCACCTGGTCCCACAGGTGTACAACCACCTCCCCCTTGTCCATAGGTAATCGACCATCAAGAGGGGCATTTCCTGCCAGCTTATCAGCCTGTTCATTCTCCCGTACTCCCGCGTGACCAGAGCAAATTATCCATACAATTCTTACAATCTGTGACCTCTGAAGCGAGGTGAGCCATTTCACACGAAACATTCCTTTCTCCACTTTATTAAGCATACTCCTTGAGTCCGTGATGAAGACAAAGTATGTTGCAGTGGTCTCCTCACACCAACGGCTGTGACTGCTTCCACCTCCATTCTCATGCTGGAGGCCGTAGCCTCATATGCCATACTCTCATTTTCTCAAGAATCATCCATTAGCCTTCGAAATGAAACCCCAACTACTCTGTTTGTTTCTCACCATTGATCCATCAGTATAGATCACTATGTCAGCTTGATGTGTATTACTCTGGATCAGTTGTTGCATCTCAAACTCGATACGGCCCGCCGCCCATTCTCTGCACTCACGACCCAGTGTTACTATTACATTAAGCCAGTCTGTTCTGTCTGCCGGTACTTCAATTCACTCATTGGTCTCTAGATCACACACCTGACGTATAGATATTTCCGCCTGGGCCATCCAGGACCTGCCTCGCCTTAGTCTATGATTCTTGACCATATTGATTACATGGGACATCTGCCTTCACAATCCGGTTTATTCAGGGAGTATAACACTGCCGATGCCTTGTCTGGGTTTATAACGGCACCTGCGTCCATGCACCACTATGTCACCCTGTTTACTGCCACCTGTAAATCTGCAGCAAACTTTCCCTATCTCTGCCCCACTGGCTGTACACCAGCACATCATCTGCAAATGTCAAGATTCTACCAACATCTGGTGTCTCAATAGCTGCGACATAACTTGGATGCAGCAGAGATGTGGTTCCTGAGACGAATGTTGCCAATGCCTTAGGTTGTCATGGTAAATAACAACGACTGCCTGAAAGAGGCTAATGAAACTAGAGCATTATACACCTATATAACAATGTTGTTAAAGATCATCAATAACTGCTTGAACTTAGGCAGCGTTCCACAAGTCTGGAGAGAAGCAATCATGATACCCCTCCTCAAATAAGGGAAAGACAGTTCCAGTGCCTCCAGATACAGACCCATTGGCCTTACCAGCTGTTTCTGCAAAAGAATGGAAGGCTTCATCAATCACAGACTGCTGTGGTACATTGAATGGGAAAATATTCTTATGCTAAAGCAGGCTGGCTTTAGGCAGTGTTATTCTACGGAAGATTGATTGATTGATTGATTGATTGATTGATTTAGGAACCGACATCACAGCATTCGGGGCATTCCCATAAGCGCTCGTCCCCATCCTCAGCAGCCAACGAAGAGTTCCAACATAAATAGTACCAGTAGCAATCTGATTATATGTCCGTCTCACCTTTCCTCTGAGCGTCGAGCGTTGGCCAGATCCCCTCGTCACTCCTCGCTGTCTCATTCTTGCCAGACCATGGTGATACATTTGCTTCTCTGAGGTGTACACGTGCTCCCACACCGCAACCACGTCTGCCTTGTCATGTATCAATACTCCACCAAGTTTTGCAGAGCCAGCCAATCTGTCCGCCGGTTCATTCCCCAGCACACCGGCATGCCCCGGAGAAAAGATCCAGGCGATGCTTGCCACCCGTGATCTCCGAAGTGAAGCAAACCACTCTGCTCGAAACTTGCCTGTCCTCACCTTCCTCAGCTTGCTTTCTGAGTCAGTTACAATCACGATGTGTGTGTGTGTGTGTGAATCGTATTCTCGATCCAGTGTAAAGCTGCAGTGACCGCCTCCACCTCCATTCACCAAACGTCGACCATTAGCTTTTGCTAAGAACCCTCAGGCACTTCTACCTCTCAACACCGACCCATCTGTGTAGATAATTACATCACCCGGGCGAGCATTATCCTGAATTAGTTGCTGGATTTCGACTCCCGTGGCCCCTGCTGGCCACTCCCTGCACTCCCGGCTCAATGTGATTATAACTCTGCACAAGTCTGACTGCTCCGCTGGCACTCTGACCCACTCTTCTCCTCGTCTAATGTTCTCCAAGATGCACACCTGTCTGATCGTATCCTCCGCCAGAGCCATCCATGATTTCCCTCTTATCAATCGCTGACCCTTAACTGCGTCCAGCACCTCATGCAACGGGCGATCTGTGTCTGCAGCTACTCTGAGGTATTCCTTCGCCTGCATCACCTTGAGCCTACCTGTAACAATCGGCAGACAAAGGATGTAACGCATACATAGCTTCATTCTTTATGCTGTATTCTACGGAAGATCAGACAACCTACCTCTCTCCAAAAATTGAGGTGCATCACAAAAGAAAAAAATGGTGCTTGCGATATGGACATGTCTAAATAAAGCATTTCACAAAGTCTGAAAAGAAAGTTTGATGAAGAAATTGATAAACCTATAAAGTCAATCGAGGAATGTATACATGAGTGAAAGAATACTTGCACAACAGAAGAGCCTGAGTACAGATAGACGGACTCAATAGCAAGATAATATTACTGCGTCACGGTGTCTTACGTTGATGTCTCTCCACAGATCTCGTTCCATGGTATTGTGTATCAACTCATGTCTCTCCACGTTCACGTCTCTCCATAGATATCGGTCTTTGTTGCCCTGGATCAACTCATGTCTCTCCACAGATCTCGGTCTTTGGTTTTCTGGATCAACACATGTCTCTCCACAGATCTCTATCTTTTGTGTTCTGGATCAACTCATGTCTCTACACGTTCGTGTTTCTCCACAGATTTCGGTCCTTGGTGTCCTGGATCAACACATGCCTCTACACCAGTGGTTCCCAAGCTTTTCAAGCAGAGGGCCATATCTACTATTTTCGGTAGTTAAGCGGGCCACAACGTTATAAAATTTTAAAAGTCGTGCAATATCATTCTTACCTTTCTTAACTTTGGTCAACAAAATTCTAAAACTTTAAAGGCAGTCAGTATCAGAATTACACTGCGGTCATTTTTTGGTTTGCAATCAAAATTTCATTTAACAATAAATTTTTAATCATTTTCGAAAATCACTATCAATGTAATTAATTTACAATTGTAACTGTTCTTCATAACCAGTTACTTAAGTTCAGATGCCAGCTTATTAATGTCTGGGCACAAATCTGTCGTGTCCAAAGTCATAAGCGCAGCTAGGTTACTGTCGGTGAGTCTGGAACGTTGCTTGTTATAACGGTCATTGGGAAAATGACTGCTCGCATCTGTAAGTCTAACCAAAACGACAAATGTATCTCTGGTCGAATGAACGCAAGTCTTCAAATTGTTCAACAGGCATTAGTCGCCAGAATGAAATCATAACATCAGCAGAAGGTGAAGCAGGAAGCTCCAGAAATGTACATCTCAGTGCAGAATTGCGTTTCAAATCAATTACTTCGTGCTAAAGGCTTTGCTGTAATTGACTGAGCTAGGCAATAGGAAATACGAACGGATTTATGAAGAGGGCAACACTATCCTCCTCTATTGTGAACTCTTGAAATCTCGGCTGAAAGATATCTAGAAGACTTTCAACTTTTACATTGTGCTGTAACAAGTCAAGTTTATTTTCCACCACAAGTTGGAAACACCTATAAAATCCCTTCAGTCATATGTCCGATAAACAGTCGTAGTCTCATTTTAAATGAAGAAATGTCATTGCACACATTTGTGAATAGTTGTTTTCCCCCTGGATCCTCGCATTTAAAGAGTTTAAATGAGACGTGATGTCCACCAAAAATGCCAGGTCATTAAGCCAGTCACCGTTCAGCAAACATTTCCGTTCTGTAGGCAATGCATTTTTGTTCCCAGACAGAAACAGATAGACACTATTTTTCAGTACCCAGAAACGGGATTGAACTTTTCCTTTAGATAGCCATCTGACATCGCCGTATTCCTCGTTCAGGTCTGATAGAAAGTACCTGAACTAACGCCTGTTCAGCGCCTTACTTCGAATTATGTTCACACATCTCAGAAAAACATCAATGATATATTTCAGATTTAATGTTTTTCCACACAGAGCTTCTAGGTGAATGATACAATGATATTTTAATATAGTGCGGCCAAGAAACTGTTCCAATAATGCTGGACATCCAGACTTTTTACCCGTCAAAGCTGGAGCACCGTCGGTGCATACACTGTCCAATTTGTTCCATTCTATGTTATTTTTTGTCTACACATTGGATCAACACATGTCTCTCCACAGATCTCTGTCTTTTGTGTTCTGGATAAACTCATGTCTCTCCATGTTCATGTATCTCCACAGATCTTGGTTCTTGGTGTTCTGGATCAACTCATGTCACTCCATGTTCGTGTTTCTCCACAGATCTCGGTCCTTGGTGTTCTAGATCAACTCATGTCTCTCTGCAGATCTCGGTCCTTGGTGTTCTGGATCATCTCATGTCTTTCCACAGATCTCTGTCTTTTGTGTTCTGGATCTCTCCACAGATCTTTGTCTTTTGTGTTCTGGATCAACTCATGTCTCTCTACAAATCTCGGTCCTTGGTGTTCTGGATCGACTCATGGCTCTCCACAGATCTAGGTCCTTGGTGTTCTGAATCAACACATGTCTCCTCACGTTCATGTCTCTCATCAGACCTCGGTCCTTGGTGGTCCGGATCATCTCATATCACTCCACAGATCTCAGTCCTTTGTGTTCTGGATCAACTCATGTCTCTCCATCGTCATGGCTCTCCACAGATCTCGGACCTAGGTGTTCTGGATCAATCATGTCTCTCCACGTTCATGTCTCTCCACAGACCTTTTTTTTGTCTGGATCAACTCATGTCTCTCCACAGATGTCGGTCCTTTGGTTCTGGATCAACTCATGTCTCTCCACGTTCATGTCTCTCCACAGACCTTTTTTTTTTGTCTGGATCAACTCATGTCTCTCCACAGATGTCGGTACTTTGGTTCTGGATCAACTCATGTCTCTCCATGTTCATGTCTCTCCACAGGTTTCGGTCATTGGTGTTCTGGATATGGGCAGCGGGATAGGGGTATCCCCTATCAAAGGAGATGTAATGTTCCCCCTTTCCTCTTCTAGGCTACGGGACACCCTTAGGCAAGGTGGAGTACCCGCTTAGCCTCCCGGTCAGTGTTACATGAAGCCATGTGTGCAAGTGGTGGATGAGTTTGAAGAGCAGCCGACAGAAAGTTGTAGGTTTTAGTCTCCAGCTTCACGACGGTAGACAGGGGATCTCTTTTTGGGGAAACAATGGCTAATGTCATTGACCAGTATGGTCACTGTTAAGAAGGAAAGCAATAGCAAACTACCTTCTTTACAGATACCAAGAAAATTATGTTTTGCTGTCTCATCGAAAATCAAGAAGTCCTGACAGCAATATTAGAAACCAGATCGATTGCATCCTGATTAACAGAAGGTTTCGAAATGCGTTAACAGTCGCAAAAACAGTTCTAAATTCAGACTGGTACAGTGATCACAGATTGATTATAGGCACATTGAAGGTAAAGTTTAAAACAGTCAAGTATACACCAGGAAACACTAAATAAGGTCTGTGTGTATTAAAAGATGACAAGGAAATACAGAACAATTTTAACATAGAAGTAAAGAACAGATTTGATGTATTGTCGGATCCAGAGTTCAAGATCTGGATGATCAATGGGAAATGTTGAAGAATTAAATCAATTTAGTGCAGAAACAACTATCCCAAAATTAAAGAAAGTAGGTCGTAAAGAAATGGATGACTGAAGAAATTTTAACACTAATGGAAACAAGAAGACAGAACAAAAATAATCCTGCCATATATGAAGAAATTCACAGAAAAGTCAGAGCAATATATATGGGGGCAAAAGAAGCATGGCTAGAGAAAACTTGCATAGAAATTTAAAAATAACAAAGCAGTAAAATTACCAAACTAATGCACAAAGAATTTAGGAGCTTACTAATCAAAGAACACGTATATCAACGGGCTGCCTAAAAACGAAAGATGAACAATCATTATAGACAAACATGAGATTTCGCATATATGGTCGGATTATGTGAAAAACCTTTATGATGATACAAGAGAAGAACAATATGATATTCGGAGTAATAATGAAGGACTATCAATTGTGAAGATAGAAGTTCAAAATGCTCTTAACCATATGAAATTTGGCTAGGCCCTCGGTCAAGACAAAAATCTTAACAGAAATGATCAGTGCCTTAGAAGAATATGGAATAGACCAAGTCATCAGACTGCTGAACACAATATATGATACTGGAGATATACCTTCTAAATTATGTAACTCTGTATTTGTTGCAATTCCAAAGAAATCAGGAGCCTTGGAATGTGATCAACATAGAACAATTAGTATAATGAGTCACATCACAAAGATTATTTTGCTACGAATTATCATGCAAAGAGTGAGGAAGAAATTACAACTTGAAATATGGGAAGAACAGTGTGGGTTTGTAGAAGGAAAGGCTACAGTAAATGCTGTGTATATGCCGCGAACAGTTATTAAGCGTGCAATAGAAGTAAACACGGATATACATCTTTGCTTTATTGACTACATACACAAAAGCTTTTGCTAGAGTTAGACATGTCAATATGGTGGATATGCTTGCAGATCTACAAATTGATGGGAAAGACATTAGGCATTAAAAAAACATATATTGGAAACAACAAGCTGCCATAAGGATTGATAATGAAGTGGAACAATATCAGCCTATTAAGAGAGGTGTTAGGAAGGGATGTGTAATGTCAGATCTTTTTTCCCTGTTCAATGAAAATATTTTAAGAAATGTTGACGATATGAAAGGAATCATCATTGGGCGGAAATAACATCAATAACATTAGATATGCGGATGATGCAGTATTGATTTCAGACAATGAGCAGGATTGCCAACATTTAGTAGATGCGATTATTTTACAAAGTGAGTAGCTGGGGTTAGAATTATATTGTAAAATGACACAGGTTATGGTTGTCACTGGGAAGAAGGAAATACCACAATGTAATACACAAGTAAATGGGCATATTCTTAAACAAGTGAATCCGTACAGTTATCTCGGAACAGTCATAACATCTGATGGGAGATGCCTTGAAGAGATTAGAACAAGAATCACCATGGCGAAAGTAGCCTTTTGCAAGATTAAAAACATACTGACCAATAAAAAGATGTCATTTGCAACGAGACCATGAGTGTTGAGGTGATACATAGAACCTGTGCTTTGTATGCTTGTGAAGCGTGGACAATGATCAGACAAGCTGAAAAACATCTGATGGATGCAGAAATGTGATTTCTGAGGAAAATGCAAAGAATACCATGGACAGATAGAAAAACTAATGACCACGTACTACAGGAGAAACTCGTAAATTGATTAGAGAAATTAGACGTTGACAGTCAACATTTTTTGGACATGTTATGACAAGAAATAAATTTAATAACTTGGTGACAACTGACAAGATCGAGGGGAAGTGAACAAGGGGAGGGCAGAGAAGTAAATACATGGATGACTTTATCCACATGGCATGGACGAGACAGGAAGACTGAGCTGATCCACGACTCTGGTGTTCGAGTGAAATGGCGAGTCATGATCGCCCACGCTTTCCGGCATGGCACATGATTGATTGATTGATTGAATGTCTTTTCCATCAATTTGTATATCTGCAAGCATCTCCATCATATTGACATGTCTTACTTTATCGACAGCCTTTGTGTGGCCAATAAAGCATAGATGTAAGTCTTTGTTTACTTCTATAGAACGTTGAATTACTGTTCTCAGCATATACGCAGCATTTACCTTTCCCTTGCCTTCTGCAAACCCACATTGTTCTTCTCCTTTTTAGGGTTGTATTTTCTTGTTAACTCTTTGCATAATAATTCTTTGCAAAATTTTTGTGATATGGCTCGTTATACTAATTGTTCGATGTTGATCACATTCAAAGACTCCTGATAACTTCAGGATTGCAATAAATATATACATTGGCACCTTGTCGTCTTGACAGACGATAGTTTGTGCTCTAAAAAGGCATAATAACTTTTAACTATGGCGGTAGAGAGTGTGACTGATAAGGCCAATTTGCGCTGTAAATGTCCGTTCACAGTGGCTGCATGTGAACACGTGGTCATTTCCACCATCATGCACCATCTTACGTCTCAAACGCTTGGTGTGTGACTTTTCTGCAATAATTTTCTCCTTTGACTTTATTCCATTTCTGATATTTGCCCTCCATGCAACACGTTCAGCGGTGACTTGCTCCCAATGTGCATTATCAATGCCTGTATCAATCATGTCGCGCTTACACACATCCTTGTATCGTAGTAGAGGCCGACCCTGAGATCTCTTACCCATCTGTAATTCACCAAAAAAGATATCCTTTGGTATTCTACCATCATCCATCCTCCTAACATGTCCTATCCATCTAAGTCTACGAAGACTGAGCATGGAATAAACTGTCACACAACCTGATCTTTCCAATACTTCAGTATTTGTGATTTTGTCTTGCCACTTAATACCAAGAATTCTTCGCAGACACCGCATATGAAAGCTGTTTAAATTGTTCTCTTGGTGTGAGTAAGTTGTCCAGGTTTCACTGCCATAGAGAAGAGTACTAAGGACACAGGCTTGATAGACAAGGACTTTTGTTTTGGCAGTAAGCTTCCTGTTCTCCCAGACTCTTTTTCTTAACCTGTTCATTGTTGTTGCTGCCTTACCAATCCGGATGTTGATTTCCTGATCTAGGGATAATTTGCTATTTACCACTGATCCTAGATATGTAAAATGGTCTACTATCTCTAGTTCGGCGTCGTCAATAAAGATTGATGGTACCCCATGTGCACCTTGTGACATAATCTGTGTCTTCTTTTTGCTAATTGTTAAACCAAATTCAGAACAAGCATTGGAGAATGCAGATAGTAGACATTGCAATTCTTCCTCAGAGTGGGTCGTAACTGCAGCATAATCTGCAAAAAGCAACTCTCTGATCAGTACCCTCCTAATTTTGGTCTTAGCCTTCAATCTCTGAGCATTGTAGAGGCCGCCATCTGAGCGTGAGTGAATGTATATACCACCATCCTGATCATCCTATGCATTTCGTGATCAGGATCAGGAAATATATAATAGAATTACATAATTCAGGAGATATATCTCCAGTATCATATATTGTGTTCATCAGTCTGGTGACTTGGTCTATTCCATATTCTTCTAAGGCATTGATCCTTTCTGTTAAGATTCTGAAGTACATCGAAAGGAGACGAAGCCCTGTTACAGACCTTTGAGAACAAAGTTTTAAGATGCATCTTTGGACCCATTAGGGATCACAGAGTGGAGGGTGGAAAAGAAGAAGTAACAAAGACATTTATGATCTGTTTAAGTCCACGCTAATCACTGGTATCATGAAGGCTACTAGACTACAATGGCTGGGGCATATAGAAAGAATGGAA
This sequence comes from Cepaea nemoralis, assembly GCA_014155875.1. Taxonomy (NCBI): domain Eukaryota; kingdom Metazoa; phylum Mollusca; class Gastropoda; order Stylommatophora; family Helicidae; genus Cepaea; species Cepaea nemoralis. The sequence goes on along the minus strand of JACEFZ010027352.1, from coordinate 392,851 downwards.
GACAATAGGGAAACAAAACTCGCTTACACTCAGGAAATAAATGACCGTAGACCCCTAGGTAGACCAAGAAGACGGTGGTGGAGAGATTATATATATATATATATATATATATATATATATATATATATATATATATATATATATATATATATATATATATATATATATATATATATATACATACATACATACAGACCTACAAGCACTTGGAATCAACGACTGGCAAGAGAAGGTCAACCAGAGAGACGAATGGAGACGGATTGTATCTGCAGCAAAGAACCTCAATGGCTCGGAACGCTGAAGAAGAAGAAGAAGAAGAAGAAGAAGAAGAAGAAGAAGAAGAAGAAGAAGAAGAAGAAGAAGAAGAAGAAGAAGAAGAAGAAGAAGAAGAAGAAGAAGAAGAAGAAGAAGAAGAAGAAGAAGAAGAAGAAGAGCTGCGTTGTGGTAAACGCTCCCAAGACGGCCAGAAGAAACACTTTAAAGACACTCTGAAAATCTCACTGAAAGCTTTTGGAATTCATCTTGACACCTGGGAGACTGCTGCTAAAGACAGTAATTCGTGACGTACATCATTACATAAGGGTGCAGTCACTTGTGAAGCATTCTTTACCCACATTGTCAAAGAACATTTAGAGCCAAAATATTCCTTATCTGCCATCTTAGAACACACGGCTTCATACTTTCAACCTCACTGGATGAAATGAATGATCATCATCATTCTTGATGGATAAACAACAGATGGTTTTGTGTGTGACACAGAAATTCATGTTACAGTAACGTTGAGTAGATAGTTTAGCAGGTATGCGTATTATATTAACTCTCGCTATTTGGAGAAGTATCTGAAACAGACAAGCGTGTTATAGTAACGTTAATTAGATGGTTTGGTGTGTGAAACAGACATGCATGTTATAGTAACGTTAAGTAGATGGCTTGGTGTATGAAACAGACATTCGTGTTACAGTAACGTTGAGTAGATAGTCTGATGTGTGAAACAGGCAGGAGTATTATATTAACTCTTGGTATTTAGAGATGTATCTGAAACAGACAAGCGCGTTATAGTAACGTTAACCCTACCAGACCTGAGGCCCTGAACCTAACTGTCTCCTATACCTGGGCTCCTGAGCATTAAAGAGAAAAAAACCAACATGATATAGAAAAATATTAGTTACATGCAAACAAATAGTTAGAATAAGATGGAACTTGGAGACATTGTAGACAATAGGTCTATCTTTCATCTAGCGCCAATATTCCACCTTTATGGAAAAGTATTCTTGACGAAATTCTAACTCCTCAGAGTCTTAATCAACCAAAGTATCGATCACCTGTTAGACTGTGAAATGCCTAGACCTACTTCGCTTTCTTGTTGAAGTGCTTGGTTCATCAGCCGCTCGTTTCATTGTGAATTTTCATATTTTTTTTCACGTTAAACCACACAAAGTCAATTCAAACACACGGGGGAAGACATTTGCAATGGCTAACAATGAGGTTTGACCACCATTGTTTGGTTGTTTTTAGTTTGTGACGCATTTTTTTTTACGTACTAGGAAAGTACCGAAAATTAGGTACAGCGGTATAGCGGCAGATTCGGAAATTACCGAAAAATCGGTACAGCGGTCTGGTAGATGGTTTGATGTGTGAAACAGTCATGTGTGTTATGTTGACCAGCATTATATGGAGACGTATATCAAACAGTCATGCATTTTACAGTAACGTTGAGTAGATGGTTTGATATGTGAAACAGACATGCGTGTTACAGTAACGTTGTGCAAATATTGTGATGTGTGTAACAATCATACGTGTTACAGTAACGTTGTGTAGATGTTTTGATGTGTGAAACAGACATGCATGTTACAGTAACGATGAGTAGATAGTTTGATGTGTAAAACTGTCGTGCGTATTATATTACCTTGCATTACATGGAGAGCTATCTGAAAAATTCATGCGCATTATATTAACGGAAGAACAAATAGATAACCATTGGATCCTCCGGGGAAAAAAAGGGGGGGGGGGGAGTGGCATGAAGGTTCCACCAGTGACCACACGTTGACGACCCAGACCGTCCAAACGACCATGACCACTGCCGAACGGCCGGGCTGGGCATGCCTCTGTGGTAAAACTTCGCCTCCTACCGGGGAATGAGAATTCACGCTGGACGAAAGAAGTGCGAGAGTATGTCATAGACAGTGCTCCCGTGAAAGGGATATCAATAAGACGTCAAAACGCTACAGAGCTGAGAAGACTCATGTCGATGTCCCCTGTGACCTCCCGAGCACCCTTCCGAGAGTCTGAGAGCAAAGATCAAGTCCCTCCCGGCCACCGAGAAGATTAATGGGCTCGATTAGATGAGACGTTGACCCGTGTTTTAGAGGATGAGCTAAAACACACGTCACTAGAAGAGAAAGTGCAAAAGTTCGGAGAGATTGTATACCTTCACTTGCTGCGTCAGTTTGATAGCAGTGAGAGGAAGGAAGCAGCTAGCCCGCAGAAGACCAGGTGGCAGAAGCTGCTAGAGGATGTAAGAGCACAGAGGAAAGCCGCACGTAAACGGTATAATGCAGCAGCCGAGCATGACAAAGAGGGCTTGTGCCAGGTGTGGCAACATCTGAAAGCCAGGCACAATGCCCACTATCGAGCGGAAAATTTCTGCAGGGAAAGGCGGAAAAACCCGGAAGGAACGTGAGACATTCTTCCGGGAACCATACAAGTTTGCACGAGACTTGTTCGAGCAGCCACGATCCGACAGCCTCAGTGTCAGCAAAGGGGAGCTGGAGAATCGTCTCGTAAAGACACACTTCGATGCCAAGCGGGACGTTCCACTTGGAGAGATTGAGGGGCTCAAGTGACCGGAGAAACCAACTGTGGGTTTGAATGCCAAGCCTCCGTTGTGGAGCGAGGTGGTGGTGGTGATCAAATAGGCACGTAAAAAGTCTGCACCGGGGCCCAACGGTGTGCCTCACACAGTATACAAGAGGTACCCGAATGTCCTTTAAAAAAACTCCACCCGATACTGATGGAACAAGATGGAGAAGTGCGGTGACATGGTCGCTAGTCTCAGGCAGGACGGGAACACTGTCAGGCTATTCGCTGTTGAAGTGGGCGCAAGAGGTCTAGTCTCCCACTTCGTGCATAATGTGCTAAAGCAAATGGGAATGAGAGGACAAGCGATAACTCGGGCACAAAAACAACTGGGTGAGGCAGCCAAAAAGGGCCTCGTGTTGGCTGTGGAAATGACGAAACATGGATTGGGACATGTCTCGACAGCAGTATGTTTAAAGCGGTAACTACAGAGAGACTAACAATCTCTCAACTAAGAGCGAGAACTTGTACTGTTTCGTGTCGACTCCATAGCCTTCCCTCTGAGCGAGGGTAGTGCATCTAAGCACATGACTATACGGTGGGGCAATCGCTGCATGGCAGCAGTCGTCAATCATGCAAATGTTGACCGAAGTCCAACCTCCATACCAGGGCAGTAGTCGTCTTCCGTAAGTCGCACTCAGCAGTAGAGACCAAGAGGTGGGTCGAGAAACCCAGAGGAAGAACCGACTTCCTAGAGTGCGGCGTCATGAACGGGTCATGAAGAAGGAACGTGGCAACAACGACGAATGGAAGCAGGTAGAGGCAGTGGCTGGGAAAGAAGCTGGCACCCCACGACTATAGGTGCTGAGGTGGTGTGATGGCACAAAGCACTGGGTGCACAGGTTCCGTTCCCTGAGGGAGGAGAGGCTTGAGTGTGGACATGTTCACAGCTAAAAGACAAGCACAAAAAACAAGCACAATGAAATTAACGTTTCAAATAACGTTTCGCACAGAAGGGGAAAAACGCCCGGAGTCATGACCCGGACGGGCCCGCCCCTAGAGAATGTCAAGTAGGTAAAAGGGAGACAACTTCTGACGATCAGAACCCCCCTGCCCGTTTGCTCTGCGACGGAGTTTTTATCATTAACCCTCTGTATATGGAATTTTTTTTTTTTTTTTTGCATATCCTTTACAGGACATCGCTGTCAACACCAGCATCTTTCAGCTGTATGTTGATTTCTTGGCAAGATTACGCTCAGTAGTTTGCCATTGCTTTCTGAGCGGCCGGCTCACATACCCTGTAAGTTACCGATGCGATTCGAACCACTGCTGATTCGCACCGTCATCAAGTTACCGACGAGAATATACGAAATTACTGAGAAAAGTCATAACCTCTAAGCCACGAAGCCGGCGTATATGGAAACGTATCTGAAATAGTCATGCGCATAATATTAACTCTCGGTATATGGACACGTATCTGAAACAGTCATTTGTGTTGTATTAACGTCGAGTAGATAGTTTGATGTGTGAAACACCTATGCGTATTATGTTAACTAGCATTATATGGAGAAGTATATCAAACAGTCATGCATGTCACAGATATGTTGACTAGGTGGTTTGATGTGCGTAACAATCATGCGTGTTACAGTAACGTTATGTAGATGGTTTGATGTGTAAAACAGTCTTACGTTTTATATCGATATATGGAGAGGTATCTGAAACAGTCTTGCGCATTATATTAGCCCTCGATTTATTTAGACGGATCAGAAACAGTCATGCGTATTATATTAACTCTCGGTATATGGAGACGTATCTGAAATAGTCATGTGTGTTACAATAACGTTGAGTAGATGATTTGATGTGTTAAACAATCGTGCGTATTATATTAACTAGCATTATATGGAGACGTATATCAAACAGTTATGCGTGTTATAGTAACGGTGAGTAAATGGATTGATGTGGAAACAGTCATGCGTGTTGTACTAATAGTAACGTTGAGTTGATGGTTGCATGTGTGAAACAGTCCTGCGTATTACATTAACTAGCAGTATGCAGAGACGTGTATCAAACAGTCATGCACAGTATATTAACTCTCGGTATATGGAGACGTATATCAAACAGTCATGCACAGTATATTAACTCTCGGTATATGGAGACGTATATCAAACAGTCATGCATAGTATATTAACACTCGGTAGATGGAGACGTATATTAAACAGTCATGCGTGTTACATTTACATTGAGTAGATGGTTTGATGTGTGAAACAGCCGCACGTATTATATTAATTAGCAGTACAGTTAGTCTTTCCTCTTGAGCCCAAAGCGGCGCATAGGTCAGAAGTCATGGCTCTTCATACCTGGCGGTTCGCTGCTACCTGTTGTAGATCTTGGATGTTTATTTGGCCGTTGAACGAGCCCTCTCTGATGATAGTTCTACGCAGGGCCTTTCTTGGTCTTTCCCGTTTTCTTTTCCCTATCGGTTTCCATGTGAATGCTTGGTAGGGGAGTCTTGTCTTGTCCATTCTAAGTACATGGCCGATGTAGTTCCAACGGCGTTTTATTACAAAATTGGATACAATATCTTGCTTAGTGTCTTGTCTTAGTTGCGTCTCATCTCATCTCATCATGTTCCTCTTGTACCTTGCGGTGTCGAGGTGAAGTATAAACTTCGTGAGAGTGCCCGATTATGGGCTTCTTATATCGATATTCCCATGGACTCTGCTATTCCCTCCGTCCAAAGTTTACGTGGTCGGCCTTTTCCTCTGATTCCATCTGGTCTGTACATCATTGCTTGTTGTGGTATGCTGTTGACTGGTAACCTACTTGCATGGCCAATCCATTTGACTTGCTGCTTTCTGGTAAAATCTAGTGCTGCTTTAACCCCCACTTTAGTCCTGATTTCTTCATTTCTGATCTTATCTCTTCTTGATACGTTGAGTATTCTTCTCAGGAACCTCATTTCTATTGTTGTGATTTTTCTTTTCTCTTTTACTATCATTGTCCAGGTTTGGCATTGGTAGCATAGAGTTGGCAGGAAGATTGTGTTGTAAAGTGCTTTCTTAGTAGTTATTGATACATGTTTGCTCTTTAGTATTAGTGCCATTTGTCCAATGAGTTGATTTGCCTTATTGCACCTATTTTCGATCTCGTCTTCTGATCTGCCATTTGATGATATTATACTTCCTAGGTACTTGAAACTCTTTACTTGTTTCAAGGGATGTTCGTTTAGGTGAATTGTTGTTGTTTGTTCTTCTTTAGTTATAGTCATTACCTCTGTTTTGCTTGTGCTAATTTTCATGTTATGTTCACTACACATTTCGTTTAGACTATTCATGTGGTCTTGTAATTCAGCTTCTGATTTTGCTATTAGTGCTTGGTCATCCGCAAACAGGAGTTCTCTAATGGGTAGATTTGCAGATGGTTCTTCTTCTGTGTTCTCGTCATGCGGTATTCTTGCTTGCATATTGGTTCTAAAATCTGTCCAGTGGAGGTTTAGAATTCTTCTAAGACATTTGTTCTCAAAATTGTCTCTCTTTTTTTTTTTTGTAAATCTAAAGCTACCATTGATTTCCAACTTTCACATCCATACGTTAACACTGGAATCAGACAAGAGTTGAAGATTTTAAGTTTCGTATGTTTGCTGAAGGTCTTTGACTTCCAGATGTTCGACAGTTTATTGAAGGCACCTGATGCCAGTGCGATTCTAGATGATATTTCTGGTGCTGAGTCCCCTGTAGATGTCATTTTGCTTCCTAGGTATGTGAAGCTGTTGACTTTTTCAAGAACGTGGTTGTTTAATTTAATGTCATCTGAACTGTTGGTAAGATCAATTGTTTTTGTTTTGGCGGTGTTCATTTGGAGACCAATTTGTCCTGAAATATTTTGGAGATGGTTTATTTTCTCTAACTAGCAGTATGCCGAGACGTATATCATACAGTTATGCATATTATATTAACTCTCGGTATATGGAGACGTAAATCAAACAGTCATGCGTGTTACAGTTACACTGAGCAGATGGTTTGATGTGTGAAACAGCCGAACGTGTTATTTTAACTAGCAGTATGTGGAGACGTATATCAAACAGTCATGCGTGTTACTTACATTAAGTAGAGGTTTGATGTGTGAAAATGTCGAGCGTATTATATTAACTAGCATTATGTGGAGACGTATATCAAACAGTCATGCATGTTACTTACATTGAGTAGATGCAGACAAGGGACAGGCCGGCGCACAGAGCAGGTACACCATATCAAATATAGCTAGCACATTTAGCGAACAAGCACATCGGGTAACACCTACTCGATATCTGACCTGGAAGGTTCGTACAATCCGACCCAGGGCTGTGGCGTCGTCGACATCTTCCTGAGAGCCTCTCTGTTCTATCCGGACTATCTCCGAACATGTGTCGTCGTCGTTGTTGGCATGTGTTCGGGGAGATGTTGCTGGCGACACAACTCCATTCTCCAGTTCGTCTTCCACTGAGCGTTTATCAGTGAGCTTGTCCTGTGATAAACTAGAGGAAGCCATGTGTTGCCTGCCGCAGGCCACCACCCTGTCACATCATGGCCAGGTTCCTGAAAATAGAGGAGATACAACAACTGACCTACAGTCTGCCCGAACAACAAATATTGTGTCTGTCGGACCTTGTATTTATGTGACAATAAGATGGTGAGAATTGTGTCCACATGTTCCAGAGATAGAAACACGCAACAAAAAGGTCGGACCATGTATTTGTGTTGTAGAGATAGAAACACGTAATAATAAGGTGGCACCGGGTATTTTATGTTGGAGAGATAAAAACACGTAACAATATTTGTGTCGAAGAGATAGAAGCACATAACAACAACATGTATTTGTGTTGCAGAATTAAAACATTTGACAATAAGATGATGCAAATTGTGACCACATTTTCCAGAGATAGAAGCACGAGACAATATTTGTGATGCAGGGATAGAAACATGTAACAATAAGATCGGTCCATGTATTTGTGATGCAGAGATAGAAAACATGTAACAATAAGATCGGTCCATGTATTTGTGTTGCAGAGATAGAAAAACGTAACAATAAGATCAGTCCATGTATTTGTGTTGCAGAGATAGAAAAACGTAACAATGAGATCGGTCCATGTATTTGTGTTGCAGAGATAGAAAAACGTAACAATAAGATCGGTCCATGTATTTGTGTTGCAGAAATAGAAAAACGTAACAATAAGATCGGTCCATGTATTTGTGTTGCAGAGATAGAAACACGTAACAATAAGATCGCTCCATGTATTTGTGATGCAGAGATAGAAAAACGTAACAGTAAGATCGGACCATGTATTTGTGATGCAGAGATAGAAACATGTAACAATAAGATCGGTCCATGTATTTGTGATGCAGAGATAGAAACATGTAACAATAAGATCGGTCCATGTATTTGTGATGCAGAGATAGAAAAACGTAACAGTAAGATCGGACCATGTATTTGTGATGCAGAGATAGAAACATGTAACAATAAGATCGGTCCATGTATTTGTGATGCAGAGATAGAAACATGTAACAATAAGATCGGTCCATGTATTTGTGATGCAGAGATAGAAACATGTAACAATAAGATCGGTCCATGTATTTGTGATGCAGAGATAGAAAAACGTAACAGTAAGATCGGACCATGTATTTGTGATGCAGAGATACAAACATGTAACAATAAGATTGGCCCATGTATTTGTATTGCAAAGATAGAAATATGTAACAATCAGATCGAACGGTGTATTTGTGATGCAGAGATACAAACATGTAACAATAAGGTCGGACTATGTATTTGTGAACGAACGAACGAACAAACAAACTTCATTTTCAAAAGGTTAAAACTTGGGCTCGCAGGCCCTCTAACATTCTGCCCTTCTATCACTCTCTTTCATACATTATTTCATTCACACATTATTGAAGTCTAACTGAGAACAGCAAAGATATAAAAGATGTGCATTACAAAAGCAAGGGGATAATGCTAAAAAAATTGACTTAGTAATAAATATTAATGAATGGTGTGGCAATTGTTATTTGCTACGTGCAATAATGGTCTACCAAAAGGGGACTGACTGTTATACTAGGGTTTCATTATTATTATTATCTCTATTATTAATGGGGAAGGTAATCCTTACTGGGACAGTATTCGTATAATCTGCGATTATATGTATAGGAATTGGTAGCTATTTTGGTCAATATTTAAAAATTGGGTTTTTACTTATGAAATCATACCAGATAGATAGAGCTTGACGAGACGAATCCAACGGTACCTCAACGAAGACTGTACGTTGATTCTAAGCGGAGTTATGAATTATATGGTGACGTAATTTAATACCAGGAAGTGCAATGAAGAATTAACTGATAAGTCAGGATTTATCGCGTCCCTAAGATTGGAAACTTGAGAAATTCTGCCTTCTATTAACGTGGCTTGTTTATTTTTAAACGGACAACATTGTGCCATATATCATTGCGTCCGGGGCGGCGAGGCCTAACTTGACGTATTATTTTTTTTTTTTTATAGGATGTGCCCTGACCTAATTAACAATTTAAAATGGCCGCAAACTGTTTATTATTTGCCTTCTATTAACGTGGCTTGTTTATTTTTAAACGGACAACATTGTGCCATATATCATTGCGTCCGGGGCGGCGAGGCCTAACTTGACGTATTATTAATTTTTTTTTATAGGATGTGCCCTGACCTAATTAACAATTTAAAATGGCCGCAAATTGTTTATTATTTGCCTTCTATTAACGTGGCTTGTTTATTTTTAAACGGACAACATTGTGCCATATATCATTGCGTCCGGGGCGGCGAGGCCTAACTTGACGTATTATTTATTTTTTTTTATAGGATGTGTCCTGACCTAATTAACAATTTAAAATGGCCGCAAACTGTTTATTATTTGCCTTCTATTAACGTGGCTTGTTTATTTTTAAACGGACAACATAGTGCCATATATCATTGCGTCCGGGGCGGCGAGGCCTAACTTGACGTATTATTTATTTTTTTTTATAGGATGTGCCCTGACCTAATTAACAATTTAAAATGGCCGCAAACTGTTTATTATTTACCTTCTATTAACGTGGCTTGTTTATTTTTAAACGGACAACATTGTGCCATATATCATTGCGTCCGGGGCGGCGAGGCCTAACTTGACGTATTATTCATTTTTTTCGATAGGATTTGCCGTGACCTAATTAATAATTTAAAATGGCCGCCCTTGTTATTTGTAAACGGACAATGTTGTGCCATATATCATTGCGTCCGGGGCTGCGAGGCCTACCTTGAAGTATTTTTCTTTTTTTCGATATGATTTGCCGTGACCTAATTAACAATTTAAAATGGCCGCCAACTGTTTATTATTTGTGCCATATATCATTGCGTCCGGGGCGGCGAGGCCTAACTTGATGTATTATTTATTTTTTTTTATAGGATGTGCCCTGACCTAATTAACAGTGTAGTCACTGGAGGGTCTTCTCCGTGATTATTTATTGTATTTAGTGTAGGCATTTGTTTTTTGTTATTCTTTTAATTAAGCTTCATTACTCTGTGTAATTTTATATTTTTTATATTTTCAGATTTCTGCAGTATGTACCTGACGAGATGCAGCGAAATATGCCAGGCAATAAATCGTGCAATCTATTGTTTGTGTCTTCGTTATTCAAATATATAGAAACTCACCACAGGAAGGTGTGCATCTGAATTGTTTTATCAAATTGACACAGGCTGTGGCAAAGGTGTGACAGGCAGAATCTTGAATGTCACAGGAAATGGTTCAAGAAAGAGTGTTTACAAAATACCAGCCAGGGTACACAACCTGTATTTTGGTAATAAGTTAGGTAATATGGATGTAAATTCTCGTGTGGTCTTGAAGATGTATTTTTTATTACCATTTGATTTTGAGATTTGACTTGTTGAGTTTTCTTAATAGATAAATAATTTATTGTTAGTCCATAAAAGTGACTAACAATGGATAGGATATATTTAAAAATGATTTCTTTTGTTTCATCATGTATGTCATATTATTTTGAATAATGTCTTTCTTTAAATTGGTTGATTACCTTTATTTGATATGAGGGGAAAGAAAATTTGTCTTCAAAACGTTGGGGGGTATGATATCCTGTTTTGACTTCGTTTTGGTTGGCTCATGAATTATGATTTTAGTTGAATTGTCTTGTGTATTGAATAGTATTTACCCTTGTTTACAAATAAGTTGAAAATTGTTAAAAAATTTTTGTTCACAGTTATTGTTTTGTTTAGAATAAAGAGTAATAAGACGGGGTTTTATTTAAAACCCTTCGTTCAGAAAATAGTTAACAAGCGACTGAGGACTAGAAGAGAGACACATTCTCCTTATGAGTAATAAGTTGTAGTAAACATGAGTACCAAAAACTTTGGCCTTGTGCTGGTAAAAAGGCTGCTGCGCCAATCAGCGTTAATGTTTTAGGATAGGGAGGTTAATTACATAGTGGCTATGTTACATAGTGCAATGAGGATGATCTGTCGACTAACTAACTGTAGCTATTTTGGTCAATATTTAAAAATTGGGTTTAAAAATTGTGGTGATATTGACAGATGCAAAATCCGTAATAGAGGCGCTCCTGTCTGGGAAATTGCCAGTTCTGAGGACACTACTTTCTGAACTTAGCAGACATCGTAAGATCACCATGCAGTGAATACCTTCCCTCTGTGGAGTACCCGGGAACGACAGAGCTGATCGATTGGCTAAGGAAGGAGCACAAGAAGAACAACCTGATGTGCCCATTACATACCACCAAAAGAAAAGAATGATCAAATCAGTCAAAAGGCCACCAAAACTTGTTCAAGATGACTACCACGTTATGGACAGACCAGAACAGGTCATTCTTCTGCGTCTCAGAACAGGACACAATAGATTACGCAACCACTTGTATACAAAATTCAAGATTGGTGACTCAGCCATGTGCACATGTGGTTTGGCGTCGCAGACAGCAGAGCACATACTCCAGGATTGCCCAAACTACAACATATCCAGGCGAACCTTCTGGCCTAGAGAGACAACAGTGGAAGATAAACTCTATGGACCGCTGAATGAACTAAAAAAGACTGTTAGATTCATACAAGAGACAACATTGCAGTTATAAACATAATTTAGGCGAACGAAAGAAGAAGAAGAAGAAGAAGAAGAAGAAGAAAGAGTCACAAGTGATGGCCATTCTTTGGTTAATTGCTTTTTATGTTTCACAACTAATTTTTTTAATATATTAAATTATTAGTAAGAGTACTTTCCTGTATTAGCATGCCTGGTTAGTTGGCATGAACGAGACTCATCACTTCTCTCAGGTGTATAACGCAGGTGTATAATATAATTTAGTATTAGGATCCAGAACACCAAAGACTGAGATTTGTGGAAAGCCATGAACGCCTACGCCAGCCGGCACTTGATGATGATTATTATTAGTATTTGCATATACAGAAAATATTTTAAAATGGGGTTTCTACTTATGATTTGGTAACAGGAAAGTAAAGGTAATATTCCTCTTTCGATAGAATGTCGAGAGGAATGAGAGGATCAACTTCATTGCACCAGGTTTGCTCAGTTTCTTTCCACACAGCGGCCTGGCGAAAGCATCGTACAAAGCACAAGAGTCTCAGACAAAGATGCACTTGACTTATAAGACTTTTTCTTATGATGTGCTGTGACCTAATTGCTAGTTAAAAATAGCTGCATGCAATTATTTTCAGTCATGTAAAATGCTGAAATATTAATTAGTAATTAGAAAAAAGTACTCATGTAAAATGCTGAAATATTAATTAGTAATTAGAAAAAAGTACTCCTTACTTAACTGTAACACCTTACAAGTTTACAGACGGGTCTGAAAACTGGCTTTAAAAATTATTTTCAGTCATGTAAAATGCTGAAATATTAATTAGTAATTAGTAATTACACTGAGGGTTCAAATTATAAAATAATCAAAGGATCACCTATAATTAATACTAATAGCATAATATTAATAGTATTACTATACAGTTTATACTATAGCGTGGGTGTCGCCGCAGATAGAATTTTGCAAAGTGGATGCGCTATTCAGAGGAGTCTATTCATTCTCAATATGACTGGCTATGCTGCTTTATTTTTAAAAAAATTTCCTAACGAAGGCGGAATAAGGGGATGTTGCAACTCGGCACATTTATATTATAATATAATAGCATATTAATACTAATAGTATTACTATACTAATTACTATAGCGTGGGTATCTATCACCGTAGATAGAATTTTGCGAAGTGCATGCGCTATTCAGAGGAGTCTATTCATTCTCAATACAATGTTGTTTGTCCATCAAGAATGATGATAACCATTCATTTCATCCAGTGGGGTTGAAGGTATGGAGTCGTGGATTCTAAGATGGCTGATCTGGCTATGCTGCTTTGTTGTTTGCTAAAAAAAAAAATTTCCTATCGAAGGACGAATGGGGGATGTTGCCACTCGGCACATTTATGTAAAATTTAACGGGGAACTCAAAAATACAAAAAAAATTTAATATTTCTTTATGCTACAAGGAGTTATGTGACAAATTACCTTACTAATCGTGAACAGAACAAAATAAAATCCTGACAAATCGTTTTCTCGGTGTAATAAATTCGCGCTTAGCTAGCAGACGCAATGCTAAATATATGAGAATAAGTTCCCCTTTCATCGTACCACACCGATTTCCATTTTTTGGTTCTTTTTAGCAGTACATGTCCATCCAGGAAGTGATCGTTTGATGACGCGGGTAAAAGTTCGCAAAACTACACACAAAAAAGTGAAGAGCTAAAAAAAGGGCGATAATTCTGAAATAGCTAGGAATTGGTGATGTCTTTAATTTCTTGCTGAGCTGCGGAGTACGTTTAGCTTGCTTTGTATAAGTCTAAGCTTCGGAATGTTGTAATATATTTAATCGTTTACTGTGTCTAGCATATATGTAAACAATGGCCAAAGGAAATCCGATGTAGGATTTTGTGAATTAGTTTGGCCTCATTGAAAAGCAGACGTTTGCGGAGTGGTAGTAACTGACGGCGTTTATGCAGGCTAGGATTGTCAGTTAAATGTTTGCTGTAAATTAAACTCATAGCCCATTTCTGGAGTACGTAAAGTGATTTGCCGATTGAATTGGAACAACCATTCCAGATTGTAGAGCAGTAGTAAAAACGTGTCAGTATGCGAGTAAGATAAAATATTCCTTGTGTCCTCATCAAGAACATTTTTAATTTCGGCGAGTTAGTAGATTTTTTTCGCTGTTTGTTTAACGAGCGCTTCAACGTGGTAATTAAAGGTTAGGTTTCTATCAATGATGAGGCCTAATATTTTGTGCTCAATTACACTTTCTACTGGCACGTTATCGATGTTAAGTTGAAGTGATCTGTGTGAATTTAGAGTTTGAAGTCTTTGTCTGGTTATTAATAACATAGATTGTGTTTTTGGTGTTAATTGACATACGATTTGCATAGCTACACCTAACTACATAATTTAATTATTGTTGCAATGACGACTCCGCCAAATTACAGCTTTCAGCGTTTGTATACACTGTAGAATCGTCTGTAAATATATCGCAGGACGACGAAAGATGCAACGGTAGATCGTTAATATATATGACAAATAATAGAGGGCCAAGAATAGATTCTTGCGGTACTCCAGTATTGAAAGTAGTGGTTTGTGACAGAGGTGTATTGTGTGATACTACTCGCTTTCGGTTTGACGGAAAAGATGTTATTAGAATCACTACACTATGGCCAGTTTTCATTGTCTCTGGGTTTGTAATTAAAATAACATGGTCTGTTATATCAAATCCTTTCCTGAAATCGATAAACACCGCTCCACATAGACTGTTGTTGTTTATATTTTGATGCCAATTTTCTATCATGTGGCCGTGTGGCAAGAATATTTTGGTCGAAATACTGATTGATTGTCATCTATAAGCTTGTTGCGAACTAAATGTTGCAATGTTATTATTTTTTTTAAAGTGGTTTTGATAGTGATTTTAGTAAGGAAATTGGTCTATAATTGATCCGGAGACCATCGTCCAGTGTGCCAGATTTAAGAAGAGGAAACACTTTAATGATTTTGAGTGTTGATGGAAAGTTGCCTTTGGCGGGACACTGATTATATACATAGGTTTGTGACACACAGATCACTGGCGCAACACAGCGGATAATCCGATTGCTGATTCTATCTAACGCAAATGAGTTTATTTTTTTTAGGTTACTTAGGTAAGTAAATACCTCAGTGATTGTCATTAGCGGTATGTCGGAAAGAATATTACGGGAGCATCTATTGTCGCAGAGCGATGACAGTTATTACAAGGGAGAATTTGGTAATGAAACCTTCAATTGGTCTATGTCAGTTTAAAAAAAAAAATAAATAAATAAATAATAATAATAAAATACTGAATTGATCGCATGAAATATGAATTGATGGTTATAAATTTAAAAAGTTATACTTATTTGCCACGGTGTTAATTGCCTTCCATATATTCTTACTATTTGTTTTATCTATTACTAAGTTCTTAAAGTAATTTTTCATTCCTCTTCGTAGGGTACAATGAACTTTGTTTCTAAGAATACGGTATGTGCTGAGGTCCCGCTTTTTATTTGCTTTATCACTATTTGTCAAATTTCAAGTATTTCCTGGGTGATCCAAGGTGGTTTGAAATTATGTTTTACTCGAACTTCCTTGACTGGCACATGTCTATCAAACATATCAGTCAAGGTTTTCATCCAGAATTCCAGAGCATCATCCGCGTCAGGAAGCTGATAAACATTGTCTAGACGTTAACTGAGCAAGTCCTGTAAAAATACGTTTTGATTAAAAATTGTGTAACTTCTATATTTTACACTTATGTGTTTATGTTTAGGAGATTTAATTCCTTTTTAGAGCATATGCAGCATACTGAGTAGTGATCGCTCATTGCACAATTGGGAACAGTGCATTCTATGATGTTGTCTGAGCAAGTTACATAAATGTGATCTATAAGTGTTTAAGATGATTTGGTTATTATAGTAGCTTGTTTTACTATTTGTTGACAGTTTTATTATGCAATTATATTTCCCAATGTGATGTTGGATTGTACCAGAGATTCGATATGCTGATGATACAGTATTACTTTCCACATCACAGAATGGTATATAAAACCTAAAAACTTCAACCCAAAGGAATAGTGAAAATCACAACTTATAGCTTAACATAGCAATGACAAAGATAATGCATACAGACAAACCTACTTTGGAGACAGAAATATATATTAATGAAGAAACATTGGAGTGGCGGAAAATTTCGAATATCTTGGGTCATTGATTACCAACAATGGTGACACAATGAAAGAAATTAAAAGACGAATATTTTTTACTCTTTAAAGACTAAATCAACTGAATAAATTATGGAGTGGGACAGACAGAACTACAAAAATTAGATGTTTAAGAGCAACCATCTCTCCCATCGCAACATACGCCTGTGAGACCTGGACTCTTACTAAACAAGATGAACAGCGCATAAATGTGCTAGAATATAAATGTTGCAGATGGCTTCTAAGAATATCGTGAATAAAGAAAAGAACAAAAGCATCCATACTTCAAGAGCTGAATATTGAAGAAGGTTGGCTATTAAAGACGATAAAAGAAGGAAAATTAAAATATATTTGTCACTTGAACCGTCATCAAAGTTTTGAGAGAACAATAATGGAAGGGCATATGCTCTAGAAGAGAGGAAGAGGAAGGCCAATGAGAAGATGGGTGTAGTATGTGGCGGATGATCTCCAAATGGGTGTATCGGACGCGGAACATCTCGCTTATGATCAAGAAATTTTCCGGAAGTTTGTTATGGGCGCAAGATTCTGCAAAGCACATGCTACTGAATGACTGAATGTTGGATTTGTTGGTGTCAATGTTAAATTCTCCGATTAGTATGATTTCCTTCACGGTAGTGAAAACCACATCCGTCATAGTAGTGAACTTTAGGTACAAACGTGGCGAGCGCTGGGATTTCGATAGAGGTAGCCAATTATCAGGGGTGTGCAGTTTTGAAGTTATATCTCCAACTAAATACATTCTGTTCGCTAGTTTCAAGGTCTTGCCTACGGTGAATATTTAGTAAATTAGAAACATAGGCTGCTATGCCTGTCTCTAGCTTCCTACATGGATCTCTTGTAAAAACTTTATTCCCTTTACTAGAGATGTCCTAATCTGAAATATTTTCATTTAGTCTACTTTCACTAAGTCCGAACAAATAAAAATTTTGATTAAGAATAAAATATAACTCTTTCAGCTTACCAAACAGGTGACACATGTTTAAATGTCCAAGGTGTATTCCCGATATACTAAGCTAGTGTAGCCACTTCTCAGAATTTCACCCATGCATTAAGTGTAAATTAATGAAAATTAAGCAAAAATACAAGATAATAAAAGTTCATAATCACATTAACTTACAAAACATCAGTAATATAAATTGATATTTAAATGACAATATTATAATGTTTTAACTAATGAGACCAAAAATGATAGTGCAAACACAGAACAAAATGAAACAATATATCTGACCATACAACTAATTAATTCGAAAGAACTACTTCGCAAGTTAAGTAACCAGCTGCTATCCAAAAGAATGAATAAATGACTACACACGTCAATGTTTAAGTTTAAAATTGGGTATCACACAGGGGAAATAAACCGTTGAACAGTAAGCAATTAAAGTTCAAGGAGGAAGCTCCTTTTTCCAATATCAATGTGTATAGAGCTCAGTTTTCAAAACATATCCTATCTTACAGGTCTGTATTGTAGCGACATCATAAGTGCTTAATCCAGTGCGGTTAGACTAAATCGAGGCATCGAGTATAGACGTTCTGGATTCCAATGGTATGGAACTTGTTGTTGTCTGCCATGTAGTCCTTGGCTGGTTTGAGCATGGTGTGCCACAGTGGTATAATTAGTAAATCAAATTTTATGTTGTCTAGTGCGTCCTCTAGTCTCTACTTCTTACTTCTCCTTCTGTGAGCAGCAAATAATACTTCGTGTGTTTATTTATGTAACTGTTTCAATAGCCTCGACTTTTTCCCAAATTGATTTCCTGTGCGTAATACGTGTACAGCATTAGAACCGACCAATCATTTCTCTTAATTAAAAGTTTGTTAATATACTTGACATAGCATTTACTTGTCCGATGTGTTTGTGTGTTTGTTATTTGACCTTTGCTGGTTTAATATAAATTATGAGACCTATGGTGCTATCTCAATGGTTTGATACGAATTCTGTCCGTTTTCTATAGTTGTAGGTTCATGTGTATGATAGACATTTTAATGACACTTTTTTTGAAGTGTCTAGTTGGCCATGCGTCGAAGTACAATTATTCCTGCAGCAATGCGCTGTCGCCATTTGGAGGTGACAGGTTCGAATCCCAGTCGGTAACTATAGCTTTCAAATTTTATGTTGTCTAATGCGTCCTCTAGTCTCTACTTCTTACTTCTCCTTCTATGAGCGCCAAACAATACTACGTGTGTTTATTTATGTAACTGTCCCAGTGGTATAACTACCGTGCGTGTATGCCGATGTTTGCAACGAGGGCTCCTTGCAAGGTAGGGGAGGGTATATGTCCTGATAGTTATCTCCATCCCGTGTGAAGGTGGGGGTAGTGTAGCAGGAAGGATGGGGTTGGTTGGTATTATTTCAATAGAACAGACACTAGTTAAATAGTGTCTATATTTCAATATAACAGACTCTAGTAAATAGTGTCTATATTCCAATATAACAGACACTAGTTAAAAGGTGCCATTATTTAAATAGAAGAGATACTAGTTATATGTTCTCATTATTTTAATAGAACTGACACTACTTAAATGGTATTATTGCAATAGAACTGACACTAGTTAAATGGTATCATTATTGCAATAGAAAAAACATTAGTAGATGTGTGCTCGTGGAGTATGTACAAATGTATATTAACGATGTCAATATATCAACAGAACAAACATTAGTTACGTGGAGTCAATATTTCCAAAGAATAAACATTAGTTAAATGGTGTAATTATTTCAATAGACCAAACATTAGTTAAATGATGTCATTATTTCCATAGAGCTTGTGTTCTGTTAGAGTATGTACATGTGTATATTAATGATGTCGTTATTTCTATAGAACTAAACCTAGTAGATGTGTGATGGTAGAGTACGTACAATTGTATATTAATGGTGTCATTATTTCAATAGAATATACACTAGTAGATGTGTGCTAGTAGTGTTTGTACAAGTGTATATTAATTGTGTCATTATTTCATAAGAACAAACATTAGTTAAACGGTGTCATTATTTTAATAGAACAAACATTAGTTAAATGGTGTCGTTATTTTAATAGAACAAACATTAGTTAACTGATGTCTCTATTTCAATAGAACAAATAATAATGTGCTGGTAGAGTCTATACAGTTGTCAATAAATGGTGTAATTATTTCAATAGAACAAACACTAGTTACTGTGTGCTGGCAGAATCTGTACAAGTGTATATGATGCTCTCGTTATGTAAAGAGAATCACACTATCTGATGCGTGCTGTGAAGTTTCTACGGTAGTCATCAGCCGCTAACAGCGAATGTGCCAACATGCAGACGGAATCGATTGCACAAGACAACTGGAATTAAGTCCTGAAATCCTCCTGGCTCATTACTGACTGTTACTTCTTCCTCGTGTGGAGCAGCGCGCCTCTCAGAGCGTAAACATGCTAGTGTACGAGACAACGTCGTCTAGACGTGTGTGTGTGTGCGCGTGCGTGCGTGCGTACATGCGTGCGTGCGTGCGTGCACTGTTCACTAGAGCCCGCTGGTGTTATTGGCTGTTGCTGATCACATTATTGACAGCACTCATTAAATGCATCACCTCTGGGATATTTCACAATCTCTCACAATGTCTTCATGACAGAATCACATCGCTGCTGCTCGTCAACAAATGTTGTTTCTTTTTTTCTTTTTTTTTGTCTCTTCAAAAAAATGTTGTTATGCTACCTCATTTTCTCTTCGTACAACCATAGTTCTGCTACCTCATTGTCTTTTAATGCTACCGAAGTTATGATACTATATTGTCTCTTCATGCAACCATAATTCAGCTACCTCATTGTCTCTACCTACAGCCGTAGCTCTGTTACCTCATTGTCTCTTCATGCAACCATAGTTATGACAACTCATTGGATTTTCATTCAACCATAGTTCTGGTACTTCATTATCTCTTCATACAACCGTAGTTCTACTACCTTATTGTCTCTTCATACAGCCACAGTTAGGATATCTCACTGTCTCTTCATACAGCCACAGTTAGGATATCTCACTGTCTCTTCATACAGCCACAGTTAGGATATCTCACTGTCTCTTCATACAGCCACAGTTAGGATATCTCACTGTCTCTTCATACAGCCACAGTTAGGATATCTCACTGTCTCTTCATACAGCCATAGTTAGGATATCTCACTGTCTCTTCATACAGCCACAGTTAGGATATCTCACTGTCTCTTCATACAGCCACAGTTAGGATATCTCACTGTCTCTTCATACAGCCACAGTTAGGATATCTCACTGTCTCTTCATACAGCCACAGTTAGGATACCTCACTGTCCCTTTATACAGCCATAGTTAGGATATCTCACTGTCTCTTCATACAGCCACAGTTAGGATATCTCACTGTCTCTTCATACAGCCACAGTTAGGATATCTCACTGTCTCTTCATACAGCCACAGTTAGGATATCTCACTGTCTCTTCATACAGCCACAGTTAGGATATCTCACTGTCTCTTCATACAGCCACAGTTAGGATATCTCACTGTCTCTTCATACAGCCACAGTTAGGATATCTCACTGTCTCTTCATACAGCCACAGTTAGGATATCTCACTGTCTCTTCATACAGCCACAGTTAGGATATCTCACTGTCTCTTCATACAGCCACAGTTAGGATATCTCACTGTCTCTTCATACAGCCACAGTTAGGATATCTCACTGTCTCTTCATACAGCCACAGTTAGGATATCTCACTGTCTCTTCATACAGCCACAGTTAGGATATCTCACTGTCTCTTCATACAGCCACAGTTAGGATATCTCACTGTCTCTTCATACAGCCACAGTTAGGATATCTCACTGTCCCTTTATACAGCCATAGTTCTACTACCTCTTGTCTCTTCGTATAGACAAAGTTGTAATACCTCATTGTCTCTTTATAGAACCATAGTTATGACACCTCATTATCTCTTCACACAGCCGTAGTTCTGCCATCTCATTGTCTTTTCATACAACCGTAGCATTGCTACATCACTGTCTCTTCATACAACCATAGTTGTAAAGGGAGCCACACTATTTGATGTGTGCTGTGAAGTTTATACAGTAGACATCAGCCGCTAAAAGCGAATGTGCCAACATTCAGACGGAATCGATATGAAAAACTTCTACCACTCACTGTGGTCCTACATCACCAGGCATAATTCCCCTTCTCACTGCAGATTTGGGGAACATTGATCACCGATAAGAAAGAAATCCTTCAACGCTGGGCAGAGCATTTCAGCAACATCTTAAATGCAACCTCCTCCTTCGATGATGAAACCATCAATTGCCTTCCTTATGTCTCCAGTAATAATACTCTTGATGACCTGTCAACCATAGTGGAAATAAACAAGGCCATCCGGCAACTTTCCAGCGGAAAGGCGCCTGATCCTGACTCCATCCCAGTAGAAATATACAAGGCAGGTGGGCCGGTTCTAACATAGCAGCTTCACCATGTCTTTAGAAACATATGGGTGAACGAGACCATGCCATACGATTTTAAGGACGCGTCAGTAGACCACCTTTACAAACGTAAAGGAAACCGCCAATCCTGTGACAACCACCGAGGCATCTCCTTGCTCTCAATTGTAGGGATGATACTCGCCAGAATTCTTCTCAATCGCCTCACAACCCATCTCGACCAAGGTCTTCTTCCTGAGAGTCAATGTGGCTTCAGAAAAGAACGAGGAACTGCTGACATAATTTTCTCTGCAAGGCAGCTGCAAGAAAAATGTCAGGAACAGACTGAGGGTTATGGCTGAACGCTTCTAAGCAATTAACCCTAAGATGTGTGAGCCGGGCCGATACTTACCCACTGCATAATGGAGGTGAGATACTGAGCAAGTTCATGCTTAGTTAAGATACTTGCTCGAAGGCTCTCAGCCAAGGAATATGGCCGAACGCCTCTAGGTCAATGTTTCTTGGATGTGAGAACCTGGACGTTGCTCATCTCTACTAAATGGAGGTGAGATGCTGCCGTCCTTTACTTGGGGACGTTAATTACAAGTACTTCTGAAGTCGGAGTGGGTTCGCCTGAAGGTGAGGGACACTGGTAAAAGGGATAGCTAACCCACACACAAAATTCAGTCCATTACTACTATAAATAGTATGTAAGGACTACGCTCGAGTTTAAAGCTAGCAAACGAAAAAGAAAGAAAGACAAAGTCAGGAACAGAACTCCGAAATGTTCTCCACTTTCATTGATCTTACCAAGGCTTTTGATACAGTTAGCAGAGAACGACTTTGGAAGATTATGGCGAAATATGGATGTCCACGAAAGTTTGTCCATATAGTGCGGCTATTTCATGATGGTAAGCAGGCAAGAGTTCAGGAAAATGGTGAGCTGTCTGCGCCCCTTCCTGTCACCAATGGAGAGATGCAAGGCTATGTCCTGGCACCAACACTGTTCAGCCTCATCAATTACCGCATGGATGGAAAGTTGTTCAATCTCAGAAGGCTGAAAGCTAAAAAGTAACACTACCAGCGACACCGTCAGGAGAGCTCCTATTTGCTGATGATTCCGCTCTATATGCCATCTCAGAGACAGACATGCAACATAATGTTTCAGCTTTTCATATGCCTGTGCCAACTTTCGGCTCAATATCAACTTGGAGTAGAATGTAGTTATGTACCAGCCAGCTCCAGGAATTAATCTCACGGTGCTGAATATCTAAGTGAACAGTCATAGACTGAGTGCTGTAGGCAAATTCACCTATCTTGGCAGCACTGTGACACAAGCTGCCACA
>JACEFZ010027352.1:362500-365000 GCA_014155875.1 Cepaea nemoralis | reverse complement strand
AATTGTTTGTTCTTTTATTCTTACTGTTATGATTCTTTCTTATATATATTTTATGTCTAGTATTCCTCTTGCTAGCCGTGGTTCAATAACTATTCCCACACCGTGTCTTGCCCTTTCTTGCTGTTCCACTCCAGAGCAGACAAACGTGTAACTGTGGTGGATCTCCTTGCATCCTTTCCCCTTTATTCTGGTGTCAGCTATTCCCATCAGTCCAATTTTCCTCTCTTACATTGTTTCTATAAGTTCTTATTCTTTACTATTAAAACCGAACCGAGCATTTTGCCTATTTTTTTGAATCACTGATCTATCTCGTAGCCCATTAACATTACCGGGTCTATATCCATTAGGGTCAGTCCGTTTATACTTCTTAGCTTTTCTACGAGCAGTATGAAGATCCCCTGCCGGCTTACTAGGCCAGTCGCAGGTTTAGGACAAAAATCTGACCATACGGAGTCCATCCCCTATGGCGAGCCATATCACCGTTAGCCCATGACCTCACGGTCATGGTTTCCGAGTCTGCACCACGTGGAGGTGGGGTTGACTTGTGTATCAAGAAGAGATAGGATCAGAAATGAAGAAATCAGGACTAAGGTGTGTGTGTGTGTGTGTGTGTGGGGGGGGGGGGGGTTATAGCTGCACTAGATTTTATTAGAAAG
Organism: Cepaea nemoralis; assembly: GCA_014155875.1. NCBI lineage: Eukaryota > Metazoa > Mollusca > Gastropoda > Stylommatophora > Helicidae > Cepaea > Cepaea nemoralis. The sequence goes on along the minus strand of JACEFZ010027352.1, from coordinate 364,344 downwards.
CAGCAAGTCAAATGGTTTGGCCATGCAAGTAGATTACCAACTAACAGTATACCACAACAAGCAATGATGTACAGACCAGAGGGAAGCAGAGGAAGAGGCCGACCATGTAAACGATGGACGCAGGGAATAACAGAGTCCATTGGAATATGATACATGAGGCCCATAAGAGGGCACGCTTCCGCTGTTTATACTTCACCTCGACACCACAAGGTACAAGAGGAATATGAAGAAATGAGATAAGACTCATTAATTTCTCCTTGTTAAACAGTCACTCATTAAGTTTCTTCATGTAAAACTGTCACTTATTAAAATGCTCAATATTAAAATGCCACTCATTTGGTTTCTTTATATTATACTTTCGTTCATTACGTTTCTCAATGTTAAAATAACACACATTATGTTTCTCCATGTTAAACTTGTAACCAATCCCTAGTCTGTTACCAGCTGACAACACGTCTCCAATCGGGTCAATACCCGAGGTCAATAATTGCTAAACGGAGACAAGGGAAATACGAGAATCTCTGTAAGGACTTTCAACGTCGTCTCGTAAGGTTACTTCTCTAAACCGTAGTAATACAAGAATTTCACAGAGATGAATTCACCATTTCTCGAGAACTCTATAGTCTAGGGTCTAAAAGTATATCTTTGTGCATGCAAACGCAACTTTCTCACTTTGCTCCAGCGAAATGCCTAAGTAACGTTTTAGACAACATGAAACCGCTTGTACGCACGTTAAGCGAGAGACAAGTCACTTCGTTCGAGACGACATAAGACTTATGAAGCAGAACTATTAAATGCGACCATGTTAAAGTAATGCCGGTCTCTCTGGCTGTGGGGTTACAACACTTTCTCTCTGTAATCCCGTTTATCACGCAGAGTCTCGTAGCGGAGCGAGAGCTGAGGTGGTTCGACCCCCGCTCGTGACTTGCGGGATACTGAGCCGGCCGCTCAGAAAGCAATGGCAAACTACTGAGCGTAATCTTGCCAAGAGATCAACAGACAGCTGAAAGATGCTGCTGTTGACAGCTAAGTCCTGTAAAAGGATACGCAAAACATTTATGTTAAAGTAACAGATGGTGATCTAATTCTGACTTCAAGAACATTGTGTCTTATTCTCGTGATGAAGGTAATAGAGTTTATATTAATTGAATTATAATTCTTGCTTCTATAGAGAGAAGATTCTAGAGCGTGGCCTAATTTGGACCGCTCAGCTGTGCCCAGGGTTACCATTCTAGATATTTTATATCCAGATCTAGAGGTTTTTGCCGGCGTCTGGATACCGTTTTCTGACGTTTGGATGCTGGATGCAATTCTAGATACTTTTCATTTGGAGTTTAATATTTTTTAAACTTTCTAGATTTTACTTTTCTTTCGGTGTCATTTACCGATTTTTTGTTTGGTCTGGACGCATGTAAATTATGGTAACTGCCATTATTTAAACTTTGAACTGACTTGGGTCAACGCTCAACAATCTGGCAACCATCCGGTAATGAGTAAAAGGGCGCATAAATTATAATAACATTATTTGAACTGTAAACTCACCATGTTGCAAATTATTGCTGTGATGCCGACTTTGTGATTCTTTTCCGTGTGATTCTTTTTATAATTGCTCACCTTCATATGTGTCTACCACTTTGAACAAATCTTTCAACATGCCAAAAGTAAAGCAATATGAACAAAAATTTCGGAAAGAGTGGCTGAAGGATGACATAATTAAAGATTGGGTGATGGCAGTTCATGGAGATGCGACTAAGGCTCGTTGCAAGTACTGGAAGTGCGAAATGAAAGCGAAAATACAAGACTTGAAGAAACATGTAGAGACTAAAAAACATAAAAATGCAGCG